>VYYJ01005233.1:0-11524 GCA_021029165.1 Cyphoderus albinus
AACGCACGTCATGCTTCAGGAGTACTGCGTGGGTCGGTCTCCACCGAACAAGATTCGATTCGGGAAACTGCTGCTCCTCCTACCTCTTCTGCGTCGGGTCGGTGGAAAAGTTTTAGAGGAACTGTTCTTTAAACAAACCGTAGGGGACATTCCCATCGAACGGTTACTCTCCGACATGTTTAAATCATAGTCTTTCCTTTTTTACTACCACCACCATTGATTCTCATATTTAAGTAGAAACTAGTTTTATTTTTTAAGTAAGTAATTTAATTTAATTTAAGTATTCCTTTGTATTAAGAATATTATGCTTATGATTTCATCAACCAATACTCTATAGTAAATTCCATTACATTGTCAATCTTGGTACATTAAGTTGAAACTTTTACAGTTAATTGTGATAAAAATACCAATACGATACAATAGATGTGAAATTAGGTTAATTTATTGGTTTTCTTATGTACAAAGTCCCCGCTTTTAGGCTTCGTAATTTGTAAATTACATAGCAAACTAAATTATATTGTGTACAATTTTTAATTCGTATGTAACTTGACTTTTGTGTACAGAAGTTTGCATTAATTTCAGTTATGTATATTAATACAGAGAAGATTTAAAAAAATATAAACTCCAATAGAAATACTAGATTTTTTCGTTTAATTATTGACCAGTCAGTAGGGGTAAGGTGTCCGGTCAAATTACTAAATCGGTCAAAACCGAAAAGCGGTTTTGAGTTTGACTTTTACGTTGGAATTTTAAGATCGAGAGTTCATTTCAATTATATTTTTACAACCTCATGCATCTGAATTTTGCACCACCGCACCATGCACGCAACACTACTACTAAGTACTACTCATATGTAAATCCTGCCCAGGACCGGTTTCATTCCAACTTGGAAGTTAGGAACTTCCAACTAACCCGCAAATGTCATTCTAAAATTGATTTGAGACGTAATTATGTACACAGTGATTGTCTATTGAAATGCAGGCACGGCAAACACATTAAAGTTCAAGGTCAATTTGGAATAGAACGTTCAAAATTCAAAGGTTGCGTTGCGTTCTTAGAAAATCGATATAAAATTGACGAAATCCCAAGGAGACTTAACGAACTAAAAATTCCCAAAAATATTCATAAAAAGCAATTTTAGCACTGAAGGAAAAGGCGGAAAGTGACTTTTTAGCACACAAGTCAAACAAAAGGCTACTTTTCTGTTGGTTTGTAAAAGCGAACGCTGAAAAGCTGTAATATTTTATCGCAAATAGGAAACAGCTTAATTACTTCTTAAAATTGAAAGAAAACGTTTTTGCCGAATACAAACTCAAGTCAATCATAATTGGCCCAGTCGAGCTTGTGCAATGGAAGATTCTGCGTGTGGCGATCCACGATCCACGATCGTATCCTCACGATACGAACATTTTCGCTCGCGACCTGTTACCCCATCCGTTCCTGTGAAGGTTGCCTCCTACTTTCCAACGAATCACACCCCGCAAGCTCAGGTTTCCACCGTGGATGAACTGGAGTCACTGGAATTGGAAGATTACGGCAGTGCTGAATTGGACGATTATAATTACGGTTTGCAGACTTTAGGTTGCAAAGTACCGGGAATTAGCCATCGCCCGTTGTCTGCCATCAGCAGGTTAGGCAATAGCGTCTATGATCAAGACGAAGAAGGCGTCAGAGAACAACGTCAGAGGTCCACGTCCAGCGGTCTCATTCGACGAACCATTGAAGGCGGCGATATCATCGAAATGGACGATAACTATCAAAAATTGCAAATAGCACGGAATCAAATCGGGTACAGTTCTGGAGATGGTCCACCCCCGCTCAACCAGGATGATCATATTTCATTTTCTAGAAATGGTGAGTTTTTAATTATACTTTGCTGATTTATAATGTATTATTATTTACAGACTGTGGCAAATCAGTCTGAATCAATTCATTTTAAAAACCAATGGTTTTTATTTTAAATAGAAATCACTATCCAGTCACTGTCATCAAATGTCAAACTAATGGTGCCAGAAACACATCGTAATACTCAAACGGCTGACGGGCCCGAGACCGGGATGTCCTCAGGCGAAGAAACTCGTGTCCATCCTTCACATAAGAAAAAGTCAAAACTTGCTCATCGCAAAAGGAAAGTTGGACAGGGTGCTCCAGCCAACACTGGGGGAGCTTTGTACAGATCCTTGCCGGAAGACGATGACGAAGAAAGGACCGAGCCGAGCACATGGAATACGGTGGATGATGACATTCCCAGTGACGTTGGAGATAATGATTTCGATTACACTGCTCCATCCACCGCAGTGAGCACCATGCTTGAAACATTTGAGATGATGCGTCCCGAAACTGCTGCCACTGAGATTTTAGCGGATGGAGAACTGGCTGAAGACAAAGAGCAACACATTGCGAAAATGATGAAATGCTTGGGGGTACCGTACGACCCCGACTGGTATGAGGAAAATGAGGAAAGTGGCGAGGAATGTTCCAAGAACAAGTTGCTCCAGCTTGTCAAATTATTTTATCACGTAATGGATTGTTTTTTAATTGTCTCGCATTCCTCTATTTCCATATTATTGCTTTACAGCAGTTATAACATATTTAACCCGGTATAATGATCATGGTCAATGGTTTTATAGAAATCTCTGAGGGCTTCAGAGCACGGAGATCTATACACGCACAAGCTTTTCCTTGGAGGATTGCACAATCGACTTGAAGATTTTGTCCTTCTCCCGGTTCCTCCTGGTTTTAAATTGAAAACAAGGATCACTCGTGTCAAAAGGGGCCTTTATGGTCGATGGAGCCCCATCTATTATATGCATCTTGAAAGGGAAGGTCCCGGAGATAGAAAGGTTTTTATGCATAAAAATTACTTTTTTACTTGAATTTTATATTTTTACTTCCCATTTTGCATAGATATTCTGATTTTTCTCTGATTTTTTCTTAGTGCATGCTTCTCGTGGCCAAGAAGTTAACAAAGCAATTCCGTGGAGTTGGCTACACATTGAGCACTGACCCGGCGGAACTCGACTCCAAGAGTGATTACTGCGTTGGAAAAATTTCCTCTAACTACATTGGAACTGAATTTACTCTTTATGGCGGCAGATCTATTTGTAGCCATGTTCCGTTGGAAAAAGGAGCGTTGACAGCTCTGTCACAGAGTGAACGGTTTCAAGAGGAGCTCGTTTCTGTTATCTATGTAAATACAATACGATAAGCCTGAAGTTTATGTACTTAAAAGATATTTTTATTGTGGTTAAGTACATTTTGGCATGAAATGAAATTCTACTTTATTCTAGGATCCAAATGTGTTGGGGTTTAAAGGTCCCAGGAAGATTAAAGTGGTTCTTCCTAAAATGGGGGATGTAATGGAACGGGAAATGATTCAGCCAAGAATTGCTGAAGAGTCAATGATTTGTAAGTTGATACATACATGACCTTTGAAACTGTTTAGCATCCATTTAAAAATTTAATTGAAAAGCAGATCAGTACCAGAACGAGGATGACGGACCGATTATATGCCTGAAAAATAAAGAACCAATCTGGAACAGAGAATCTCATTCGTACATTTTGAATTTTTCGGGACGAGTCTCAACGGCTTCTGTTAAGAATTTCCAGATCGTATGTGATGAGAATGGTAAATACTAACTAATTTATGTCTATTTTTTACTGATTAACTATGATCAGAGATACATGCAATAAGCAATGATATTATCTTTGCTGCAGAGGAAGACGTCCTGTTTCAGTTCGGACGTGCTTCCAAGAATACTTTCAGCTTGGATTTCCAATATCCATTCTGTCCTGTCCAAGCTTTCGCCATTGCGCTCTCCAGTTTCGACAGCAAACTCGCATGTGAATAAGTACATAACATTTATGCTCATTTTTCATACCTCTATCTACAATAATTATATACTATGCATGTAAACTAAACTCTTGTTGTAACTGACTTTAAAAATGTTATCATACGAAAATATGTACAAACCACTTCACAAAGTGATTTGTTTGTAGTGTGCTAAATTAACTCATTCATGAAACAAAATGCTACCCTTATGTATTTTGTAATTTTAACCTCTCTACGTCTACACTGCAGGATCTTAATCTTCTTGGGCTGCAATCCGCCGATCAGAGCTTCTATCTACGTAGTCATTCATGAATGTTATAATGGGTAACCATTCAATGGTATTCACTTATTTTATTCCCTTACTTAGTTTTTGTCAATTTTGTACATACTTTTGTATTGTTTAAAGAATTTTCTGTTTGTATGTATTTGTCATGTAAAGCAGTCCCATTAAAGTTACTATTTCTATTTCCTTAAAATCAATCAATATCACTTGAATACTTCGATTTTCACAAGCCTGGTTTTGAGAAACTTTCTGATCAACATAAGAAAATCCACGAATTTTATTTCATTCAATCATATCAAACTCAAACTAAATGATTATTGATTACATAAGCGTAACGTAGGATGTTTGTCATACCCAAAAAGATTTGTGCTTTTGTAGCAGGATCTAGAACTACAACTCTACAACGCAACACAAAACAAATTGAGTTCTAAAACTTCATAGTCCACCCACACATTCATGTTCATATTCGCGGATTCAATTGGGATATGGATACTAAAGTTTTGCCTTCGATTAGCTTTGCATTTGTGATTTGACTGTGACTATTGAGTGAGAATTTGACAGCTTGCAGAAAATGTTCCGGGCTCGAGTATTTCCACGATTGCAATTCCCATATTTCCCATAAAAAATGAAATCAACAAAGGTTTTGTTCTGCTGTTTATCTAAGATTCTGATTTGATTTGAGAATATGTATGCTACACATTGCATAAAGAGCTAGTACCTATAATATCGAATGGTATCCATATTCATGATTGCAACTTCAGCAAGGTTTTTCATGTAATAAAACATTCAGCAGTATTAACAAAAAACCACGTAAGAATGAATCAGATTAACAAAATTATGGCATGCCTTGTAATAATGATGGGAAAATTTCTCAGGATGGACGCAATATTAACCTTAATTTTGTAATTTTCGTGTGCATCCAAACCATCTAGAACTGTAGGACGCGATGACTTAATATTGGATTAGTCCTTAACCTTTATTTGTTTCTTTTGAGGTAGTCTGATCTGTGATCTATATGGACCTGGAGTTTCGCATAAATAAATTGGTTTAAGAACAATAGATGCATGGACACGCTTTTTTCCTTCTCAAGTGTTAATACAATTTGCATTACATGCAAATTAAAAATTTGGCAATTTTTGGATATGTACGAAGACGAAGCAAAGCAACTTTTAGTACTGTATTTCCTGGAGCTAGCATCATAATAAGGCTGTGTTGGTATTTCTAACATTTTGGTAATTTTGTATACGTTTGAATAAACCACATACTACGTAGTTTGAAATTGTTTGTCTGATATTTGAAACAAATACAAAATAGGATAGAGCGATGGGTTGATAATGTTGAGGAAGAATTAAAAAAATATAAAAGCACCATCATGAAGATTGTGTCTGACTCTGGCTAAGCGTTTCATATTTAACATATACGGACTCGGCTTTTAATTTATTTAATAGGAAACCCTTCTACTGACTGCCCTGAATGAAATGACTCTAACAAAACTTGAAGTATATTGCAATACTAAATAAAAACGATGCATGGAATAGAAGACTAGAGCAGTTTGTAAAAAATTGACTTTTGGTAGCGATGCAGAAGGCAGAGAGAAGTGTTCCACAAAATATTGATTCTGATTCTAGCGATTTTTATTGCCAAGACTGTTGACACTGTTGGTTGGAGTTATTGTCATTATGATTAAATGGCATGAAATAAAAGTGGAGCTCATGAGTAAAGAAACTCGTGTCAGTGGCATTCATATTCGCAAGCACTAAGTACAATACAATCCTACCTTACTGAGAATGTGCACGGTAACTCACATTAGTAAACGTCCTTGACGATGTGTCCACAACTGAAACTCAAGTCGACAACGGTCTCTGTGTCTGCAAGCTCGAATACACTTTACTTTCGTTCTTGACACCAGTTTGTCCGCATGCAGCATTATTGGTCTCCTCCTCTCTGAAAGCTTGAGTGTGAGCCTGCATTGCGTTATACTAAATAATCTAAAAGCTTAATACTCCTGCTATTGTTACTATTAAAGAATAAATTATAATAACAATACAGAATATGAATACTGACCGACCATTAAGAAGTGGCTGTGTTATACGTACGTAATTTTTCTGACAATTATAAGTTCACGAAATGAATATATGGCGCAATCATTGTCGTCATCATCATCCCTATCACCAACAATAATCAGCATCGCATAGAAAGAGGTAAAGTTTTGTTTCTCCTGTGCACCACGTTAGGAAGGATATTAATTCACAAAAGCTTGGTCTTGGTGGCAGAAAAATAATGTATGGGTCTATTGTTCTGATATCCCCACTTATTTTTTACCATCAATTCCATTTCCAAATAAATCGTTTTAACATTTCGTTTCTACATACTCACATAGTAAGATAACCGTAGAGCTTTACTTTGCTCACAAGAAGAAAATTGCAAAAAGACGCATATTATTGTAAAATTCTTCTTTGCCCGTTCTTTACATTTTATTTTATGCTACCCATTGTATTTTTTGATAAATGTGTGCAAAAATACGGCATTGAAAATATTCCCACCGTTTTCGTCCACACACATATAGTACACATAGCACAACAATGTTTTAGGGAGAATCGTCACTTTTAATGACATGACATGGCATGCAAAAGCAAATTAATCCATCACCATCACCTTGATAATTTTTTTTACTACTGGGAACCGTAATGGTTATGGTGAATTATTATTATGGTACATTTGCTAGACAAAGTCAATTGTGCGGAGAATTTTATTGTTTGTACATTAAGTTTACTGAAATTCTCATATACTCGGAAAAATTGAATGACCCTTGTTGCATAATCATGACAATGTGCCCTTCTCGCCATTTGCTTTACATGCGGCTGAATTTTTGATTGCCATTTATTTTACATCAATTCTTTCTTGTAGCTGTAGCCTTTTATTGAAAACTACTCAACTAAACAAGTTGAGAATGTTACAAAATGTGCCAAAGGACGCTTCTAACGTAATATTTGTCGTAGTCGTACGTAACCAATAACCTGTTTCTAGACGCTCTCTCTCTTCTCTAGGGCAAAATAAACTACCACAAATATTTGCAAGCTAGTTTCGTAGGTTCATCAGTTACCTCTTGGGTTTGAGGCAGAACAAACAATTTTTGCTGCGCTGCATTTTTATTAAGCGATCATCCACACGAATCACGTAGACCAGTTATACCTTTTAGCTTAACTTGCCTCACTCACTGAGCTGTCTGATTCCATTATGCAAAAAAGTTCGCATCACTGCACTTGTGCATTGTTGTTGTTAAATACAATAAAAAACAATTTAGTAATGCTATGAAAAGCGAAAAAATCAGTGGGACATTTTGCTCTTTGGTTGCATGTCCATTGTATTGACTGAAAACTGATTATAGATTAATTATCTAAAATAAAAAAGTGATTAAACAATTTTTTTCATACGTTTGAATAGAAATCATAACGAATTGTACCATGAAAAAGTTTTACTGTCTGTGCGGAGTTCAGCAATTCTGAAATAAAATTACCTACTCTGCGTGAACTGAAGAGTGTGAAATTGGGATTTGGGACGGCTATACTATGGAGCATGAGAACAGTGATAATATTAATTTCTCCGAAGACCTTTCTTCAGAGAAGGAACTCAGACGACAAAGTGAATCTTCATCCGGGGAAACAACTGCAACTGCAAGCGTCCATGATTTAACTTTGGATTTTTCACAGAGCTCACAGAGCATTCCAACGATTGACGTGACAATCGATAGTGAGCATGACTGCCGCTACGATTGTATGATGACCCCAGAGTGTCCTGAAGATGAAATGGCAGATTGGACAAAAAATTTCCAACGTTTGATTGGAGAAGCTCCGTTTCTAGAGTCTGCAGTGGTCTCCAATACCATTTCTTACAATACAATCCACGGTATAGAGCTGCGGCCTGTGGGTGAAGGAGAGAAAGCAGAAAACACCGAGTTAGAATTAAGATGCGATTGGATAGACAAAGATTTGGTGGAAGAAGGAAGAAAATTCGTGAGGAGAAATTTCTTCGCTGTTTTTCTAGCTCATTTTATAGGAATCGCTTTTCTGCTCACAGTACGACCCATTCAGTCTTTATTGCTGAGAACAAGCGCTCTTCATAGAAAAGAGAACACACTGAGAAGATACGTGAAATTTTTAGTGTACCTGAAGCGATTTTATGAATCTCCATTGATTGTAACAAACACAACGCCTGAAGAAAGTCATGTCATCTCAAAGGAGTGCAAAGAAAGTATTTACCAAATTCAAGCCCTGCAAAAAAATGCCGCTAAGAACTTTAAGGTTTTCGTCCCACCTCCATGGGACGACCTGAAGCTGTCAGTGGAGGAACACGAGACTTACGAGGCAGTTCGTGAGGACATGAAACAACTCAACGGAATTTGCACAAATACGAAGAAAATGCCAAAAATTTTATACACGGTAAACCCGGACGTGCCAATGAGTCAGTACGATCTAGTCATTATCCAGTACACCTTTATGGGGCTCATAGCTCAAATCCCGAGAGCTTTTGGCATCTTCGAGAAAAGTAACTTGGATGAGGACGCGAAAGGTCTCAAAGGTTTCATTCATTTGTGGGCGGTTCTGGGCCACCTTCTAGGAATTGAAGAGCGTTTTAATTTGTGCATCAAGCAAAATTATGATCCAGAAACGAACTTTCTCATTTTTAAGCAAGTATTTTTATTCAGCTTCAGGACAATGAATGAAACCGCTGTGCGAATGTGGCGATCAATGACGGCGGGTTCTTCGCGATATTTCTTTTTCTTCAGAACGAAAGCCATGATGTTTTTCATGTGCAAAGATGTCGCGCAGCTAGAAAATTGTCCAAATTTGCAATCTATCATGAAGCCAATGGAGCGGTGTTGCTACTATTTCTATAAGTTCCTTCTTGACTGGGTGCTGTGGGTGCCACCATTCAGAGTGATTTTGAACTTATCTCTGAGAATTGCGGTTCATACCTGTCAGTATTTCTTGACGCGTGCTAAGAAACGCGAAAATAAGTGGGATTCACAACATACAATAATTTGTGTTATCGATCCAATGGTAGTGAAAGAAAATGACACAGTCAAAAAATAATGACATCTCATGGTAGAATTATAAGAATATATCATTTTAGTTAATTCTTTTTGTGAACAAACTTTAAAAAAAAGTTTTGTTAGTTAAATCTAAGAAACTGGTCTAAAATGGAAAAATAATCTTTGTTAATTTTCTGTACTGCTTAATGAGCTAAAACTCACTAGATAATGAACAATTGTAGCTTATAGTTGGTGCTCAAACTTTTGTGACACAATTTTTGTGTTTAATATTACAAAGACGTTTATGTCGGCTCCTACTCGGATCTTGTCCACAAAATGTGATCTGTTACTAAATAGACATAAGACAAATAAATAAAACTTTATTTAAAATTATTTGTTTCGTCAGCATAAATCTGCTCAAATTCTTTGATCGTGGCGTATTAAAGGGCGGANAACTTTATTTAAAATTATTTGTTTCGTCAGCATAAATCTGCTCAAATTCTTTGATCGTGGCGTATTAAAGGGCGGAGGCGCATAATTAAATTGATATTTATCCGTGTCACAAATCTAAGCAAGCTAAACAAAACGAATTGTATCCGTTCCTTACCCTTACCATTGACGGCATTATTACTTTCATAAACCATAAACTGCACTTTATTAACATTAGAAAAATACAAATATAATAATTATGGGTAGCCTTCAATTCAAAATATATTGAAACAGTATAGGAATCAGTTTAAATTAAAAAATTACAAGCATAATTAAATTGATATTTATCCGTCGTGTCACAAATCTAAGCAAGCTAAACAAAACGAATTGTATCCTTTCCTTACCCTTACCATTGACGGCATTATTACTTTCATAAACCATAAACTGCACTTTATTAACATTAGAAAAATACAAATATAATATTATGGGTAGCCTTCAATTCAAAATATTTTGAAACAGTAGGAATCAGTTTAAATTAAAAAATTACATCTGTCCACATTGAGTTATTGTGACAGTAATTTTCGGCTTATTATTAATGCCTGTCGGTACATTTTCAATTTTTCTCATTACAAGAAGTCCATCTATCACCTTTCCAAAAACAACATGCTTCTCGTCCAGGAAATCAGACTTTGCACAAGTTATAAAAAACTGGCAGCCGTTAGTGTCAGGTCCTGAGTTGGCCTGAAAATAAAATAAAATAAACATTATTATTATTATTCCTAGGGGTGGGCCCGCTACTGAATCCAACTTTTCATTAACTACAAAATATTACATATTAAACGATAAAATATTAGTGTTTGCTTATTGAAACTTGAAGCAGTGAAAGTTAATTTGGAAGCGATTTTTACAATAATATCATGATATTACATCGTTTCATTTGGAGGGTAAGTGATGGAGTAGCATTTACTACAAACAACAAGATTTTCTTGGTATGTGTTGGGACAGAATTTCTGATACAGAAAATTACAGTTACATACAATTCGGCTACTGCTCAGAACAAAACGTTTCTAATACAAATTAGAACTTTAATTGTGTTAGTAAGACAGTTATGTAAGTAATTTCTCATATATGTACCATTGACAGAAGTCCAGGACCATCATGAGTTAATGTGAAATTTTCATCCCCAAAGGTGGGTCCATATATCGACATACAACCAGTTCCATCACCCTAAGAAATATTAAATATATTTCTGCATCAAACAACTTACATATAACCAAGTAATTTTAAAAGAGCTTTTCAATTATTACAAAGCAAAAGTAATTGTATTATTAAGTTTAAGTTTGGCATACATTCAAAAAGTCTCCTCCCTGAACCATAAACTCTGCAATTTGTAAATTAAATTCGATTAACATTTCATTTCTGAAATAAATAAATACATTTAAAAACGTGAAAATACATTGCGCATAACATTAACATACCTTTTATTACTCGATGGAAAGTTGCCCCTTTGTATCCTATGGGTAAACCGTCTCTCTTCATTTCCCCCGTGCAAAACTGGCGAAAATTTTCTGCGGTTTTAGGTACGACGTCAGCAAAAAGTTCCATGATCATCCGACCAACTTCCTGTTATAATTTAAATATTTAATACGTTAATTTGTGGTAACAAAAATGAAAGCATGCCATCAACATACCCAATATTTATAGATTGCAGTTTTAAACACTTACCATCGTGCCGATAGAGACATCGAAAAAGACAACTGTTTAAGAACAAAAGAAATAAAGTTTATTACATCGCTCCTTCAGAGCAATTCGCTCGAGTACAAAAAAAGATGTACGATTAAAGTCCGAGTGAAAGTCTCAACTGAAACTGTCCGGAGTTATTTGTACAAACCTGGGTTGTTTGGGTTCCTAAGTTGGCTCTGAATTTGCGCCCACGTTGGCATCTTGT
>VYYJ01005234.1:0-11523 GCA_021029165.1 Cyphoderus albinus
ATAAATTAGCTCATGGAGACTTAAGATTTGGAATTTAGGAGTATTTTAGGAAGGGAAACAACCTCCAATCGGTGGGAGCTCGTGAAAAAATTTACACGTCTTGCGTAAACCTCGTTAGTTGTAATATTTTTTTTAAATCAAGAATACAATCCATACAAAATACATCTTCATAATATTTGCCCATGAACTATAACACGATAGAGGAACAACCAGTCCAACAAAATGAACAAGAAGAATAGAATAGGAGGGAAAAATCTGAACCTGCAGCAACATTTGATGCATGAACCACCTGTTTGATTAAAAATCGAATGCCTAGATCTTTTGCGCCTGGTGAAGCAAAAGAGATTCCATATTTTATATTCATCACCGTCGCATTAATTCTGCTCTCTGAGGGCTCAAGTGGCCATCGCACGTTAATATTTCTCTGTCGTCATTTGATGAATCAAAGCGAGAAATAATAAAAATCATTCTAGAGCTTTACAATCCCTCTATAATAATTTCTATTCTGATAGTGCATTGATACTGCAAATGGTTGCATGCGATAGAGAAGATTCCGTAATTTTCTATGCAATTTCTTGATAATGACAACGTACCCAAAGAATCCTCTGCATTTGTACAGTAATCATAATTATCCTCAATCTACTTCACTGCTAAGAAAGATGTTCTACACCCAGCGAAACCAGAAGTAGGTATTCGGGAGCAAAACAGTAGTAATTTTTGTGACTGTTTTCATTGTTGTAAGTAGGTATTATTATTGTTATGTATGCACTTCATAATCAATTTTTTGTTGTACAATCAACTTGGGCCTGGCACATACATTCTCATATTTTCTTATTCAAACATCAGCGACTACAACACATCGACATCGTCATGCATCATTTCATCACTGAAGAAAATGACAATTCAAGGAGACGAGGTCAAATAAGTGATGATGATGATATGTAACTAGTGTAGGCATATTTTTCAGATTACTACTGTGAAATTACAACGATGACTTATGCAGTTTGTATCATTGTGACCAAACAATAGTAAAACAAATCATCAAATTATTATGATGATTGCACTTGCCACCAAAATCTACTACTACTTTTGAAGAGACACTGAAAAATAAGGAGCAGACGATGATAGAAGCATGAAGATATTGTGAAAAAATAACCTGCTCGGTGAATACTTTGTGTATCAATCATCTTTAAATTCATTTAACTCAGCCTACTTTAGGATGTAAAATTATGAATAGTCTTGCCTGAAATATCTAAACCAAGAAGCCTGCATCATTTCATGCATCCTCTAAACATTTTATTACCGACAACTCAACGACTTCAACGAATTCGAAATAAGCTTGATCTAGTTAACTCATTTTTAGATATTTTTATTTCTTCGTAAAAATTTCTGCAGTAGCTTGTTTACAATGGCCATAAACTTACTGTAAATAATTCGGTAAAGTATGAGAAATTCTTGTGTCTGATTTAACAATTAATTAAATTAAAATATTTCTTAATCAATACACGTTTTCAATTTTATAACAAATGACGGCATTTCATTTGGATATTTTATTTGTTTAAAGTAAACAGTAACAGTATTTGACCGTGCCTTAAGACACAACTCAGTTCAGAGTGCCTTATGATTACAAAAGACAATTGTGATCCTACTTGCTATAATAACAGAATCATGCATTTACTTCATCAAAACAGGTTGATTTCACTCCATTACATTTCACTCATCGCTGATGGCAATGGTTGACAGCTATCGCACGCTGCCAAGATCTTCAAGATTCGAGTTAGCTTTGCAAAACTAATTCAATCGAAACGTAAAACACAAAACCTTTGTCTGTAGCTTGTCGCAATCATTCAAGCTTTCCCTCAATCTTCACGCATGGAGATAAAAAATTATATCGTAATATTACTGTCTACATTGCAAGTGGTTGATTATTAAATATTTCTTGAAGGTATGGCACTTTCTTGTTCCCTACACTATAATAAAGAGAATAAATGAATTACCAAACCACCGGGTTATTAAGACTATTAACGAGAAAATCTTTTGGCTGGGTTTGACCATGAAGCAGTTGATGATCAACATCTCATCTCATCTCTCTCTGATATCATATCATATCACATCACATCATCATTATCAACCTTTTGTACGCTGTTTACATTCCTGTGTATTATGTAAGTGTTCAAATTACAAAGTCAGGTATGCACATAAATTCTTGCTTATTGTGTAACAGGCGACAGCGACTTCAGTGGAAAGTTGTTTAGTTGTTTGTGCTCGAGTGTGATATACGTTATATAAAGACACTGGTAATAATGCAGAATATAATAGCATGACAATGTTGCTGCTGCAGTGGCAATAAGTAGCAGAATTGTATAGTGTATCACAAGAAATAAAAATTTTCCCGGCATAGTAAGGCAAATCCTACTCCATCCCTGCTCTTTTTTTAAAATATACATTGTACAGTGAATTAATCCTCAGAGAAAGATACGCTTGATAAGTAACGTTAAAAGCAAGGCATTTGTTGAAGTCATCATGAGCACGATCATCCCCTCCCTTGAGAAGAAGGAAGCTTTCACATGAAGAGGATGACATTTCTCCTATTTCTCTAGAATCCTTGCTGAAAAATGTTTGTTAATAATAGTGCAAATCTGCGATTGCAATACACGCAAGTTATTACAGTATTATCGTAGTTATTATTTAATTCTAGCATTATTAGTTATCATCAAGCAGCTGAAGCTATCAAGTCTTGTATTGTTCTTCCGTGATGCTCATCACATAAAACAGCATTTAAAAATCAAAATCCGGTAGAATCAGTGATGATGATACCTTTACATTTCGCCATTACTTAAACAACTACGACTACAACCAAAGCCGACATTCGATACATGATGTTACTGCGGTATTGCAAGCTGTAAAGAAAAAATATGCATGGGACCGGCAAAACTGGGTAAGTTGTAATGCAAAATGTGGTTGTTATTTGCTGCTCCCGGTCTGCCGTGAAAGAGTTTAGTCTTAGTCACTGCAACCTGCCAAGTCAAACATAACGTAAAAGCATTTATCTATGAACGTTTTACGTTTCCCAGTTGAATGAAGCAGGTTTCTGTGCTCTCTCTCTTAAAATTCTTAACTGTCAGACAAACAGAGACAGGCAGAAGTGTTTCTTCTTCCTGATCTGTTGTCTGCTCATAATGCATAAAATTGCTGACCACGAAGTTCCTACAATACAAGACCTCAAGGTGCTAATTCAAACAGCCACATTGGAGTAAACACACGCTAAAACCAGGAATCGCTCTTAAGAAGGCAATTTACAACCTGGGAGATTCTTCGGGAGGGAACCCTGCAGCAAGTTAATCGCAACTATCAACCTGCTTTACTACTACTACCACCATCGCGATGTAACACAATAATAAGTATTAGCATGACAATGGAGACAGAGTCTGAAACGAAGGAGGTCATAAAAATGAGAAAAGTGCAACCTGATACGGAAGAAGAACAATCACTCCATTTTCCATTGTAGAATACAATGCTTTACAAAGCATTCATCTATACATATGCAGGCTTACAGGTTTCATTTTAATACTAAAAGCCTTCACTTTCAACATCATTTGATTATCTGGTGGGCACATTACACCAATTCGTGGCTTTTCACTTAGTTTGAAATTGTCGCAAAAAAATAGTGAACCAAAGCTAACGAAGTTTTACCGATCTACTAAATTTGCTTACATCCATTAGCGAATGCTGGATAAACTTTATCCGATAAAGGCTTGGAAGGACTTCAACTTTTGTTTTCGTTTCCTTAACCAGACAGAAACCCAAAAGATCTGATAAATAGGCCACCAACATTCACAATCTTTCGCATCCCTTGTCTTTTACTAGAACTAGAATTATTATCAAGATCAACGACAAATCAGATCTCTAGGCCATCATTGTCACTGACATATCAAAACAATCATTTGAACCAAAATAATTCACGTCAAACTGGCATCCATTACGTCACTGCTAAGTGAACGGAGGCATTGTGACAAGTCATCTATCCCCACGATTTATCTTTTATAATTCAGCCCTTATCCTGTGCTGAAGCTCATTTTGACGGAAGGCTTGTTTATTAGGCTACTTAACCTACAACCACCACACATATTAAGTATAAACATAAATTTTATGCTCACAAAGACGCATAGGTAACCGAGTTGCACTATAACCACCAACACCAACTGCCTTATTCTGCTCTACCAACAACAATATACATTCCAAAATTGATCAAACAATAAAACAAACGTTTGCTATCAAGAAGACTGTCATACTCATGTGATCACCACCACATGCAATTTAAACATCCCTCACACATTACTAATTTTCATCATCGAGGTGTCCATTTCGTCGACGTGGTGGTGCCCAAAGTGCCAAAACTAGGCGCTTGTCATTATCACTCTCTCCACACACTCACAATAGTCGACCGAAGAGACAAATATGGAGGCTGACACCATTCCCGTGTTGTTTCAGTTGTATTGTAATTACGATGATATTTATTTGTAAACACATTATGTTTTTAGATGACTGAAGAGACTCCTGACCTGATAGGGCTTGTCTTTTAGTACAGCCAGTCACTAAAGTCAGCGAGTCCATTTTATCATCGCTTCTAACAAATTTGTTTATAAATGAATAACCAGCGACCACCAAAAAATAGGAGTGCATGACAAGGCTTTATAATAACAACAAATACGTGCACTCATTTGCTTACAATTCAACTGCATTCATTCATAATTCTCTGCGGCATCGTCTGCGTGACATGTGTCTGTCTCTGTCTTCTATACTTCGATGCATTTATTAAGTCCACTAGCGCGAAGGGAGCATTTTTTTGCAAGCAGTTAATGACAACGACTCATGATTTATCTGTGTGTATTCATCCTGTCCCTCGCCAAAATATTTCGCAATCTGCTTCTATTTGTTCTGTCTAATGAAGTTATTCTTGCTCGAAGAAATGCACACTAGTGAATCATTGTCTATTCAAATCAGCCAACTAGCCAGCATCTTCGGACACTTCATGATGCAAGCTGAGTTACTGCGACCACTGTGCTGAAAATTGCATTCTGCCATTTTTGTTGACTTCTTAAATTCCTGTAGGTCGGGCAGTATTTATTTATTTGAGCAAGATTAGCTTAGCATGTAGAATTGAAATCCACATTGCTTTCGTACAAGTGGGCACAACTTTTGTACAACTCTTGACAACTTTTATGTAAGAGGAATTGCAGGAAGATAAGATGAGCAAATTGAGAATGAAGGTCTTCTTAAAAATGCTAATACGCTTTAAAGATTTTTTCAATATCATCGTGTGTGACACAATGCCATGAGTCACAATCGTCGATGTGTCACGTCGGATTGTTTGCACAAGCTTTTCACATAAGATCATATACATACAACAATGTGGCCGGATAAGTTATACCTAAGTTGGTAATTTTTGTGCTAATAGTACTCAATACGAGTACTTTAGATTAATAAAAATACTGATTTGATCGCTTAATTATCACACAGTCAATTGTTAGTGTATAGGACACTGGGTGCGGTGAGTTCTTTAAGAAAAGGTAAGGAAATGTTAAGATACTGCATTTTTAACAAAATGACTATTCGAGTATATAGCAATGCATATTGTCAATTAAAATGCTTACAGATTGAAATATACACCACAATACTTGATCAACCATGTAAGTTTTAAGTTGCACCTGCTTTTTATTGTCTCCATAAACTGCTCTTTCTTCCCATTTTACGGACCAATGTATTTTTATCAACGAAACAAACATGGAAAGTTCTTTAACGCTTGAAAAAAGTTTGAAAAACTAAGAATTTTACTTTTGGTTCAAGAAAAACATGAAAGAAATCCCAGATTTTATTGTTATTGAAGGCGGTAAACTTGTGAATACTTTTAGCAGTTGGTTGTCCACTTACTACTAACAAGTACGAGGGCAATAATTATTCCATTCAATTTACCTCGCTTTCCCGTGAGAGTACAACGTGTTTCAAGCTATAATATCCGTAAGAATTTTTACTTTCAAAAGGGTGTATCACAGCACCGTCTCATTAAGATTTATCAAGCTTGTTCCCCCTTCCATTCATAATGATGTTAGAAAGAGAGAGAAGTGTCAGTATATTATTTCTGTCTCGAAATCATTTTACAAGTAATACCTTTCCGTTTTTAAAACAAAGTTTAAAGAAAAAGTAGATTTTTTAGGTGAGAGTACATAAACGGTAAGGGAGTGTACCCGAAAACAACACATTTCCATTTGTGATGTATAAAACAATCAAACATTGTTAAGAGTCCCAAAGAACGATGGTGTGTGGCAAGCTTCACAAGAAATGTTATACTTACTTTCATACATACTTCTTATAAGCTCAAGAAAGGATGATTAAAAAGAGAAAGAAGTAAAGTGTCTAAGCTTAATCGAGGTCTTTTCCTATTAAGTGGGGAGGACACAGTCCTAACCAAATCCAAGCACCCGAATGTTGCACAATTTTATTTTTAAAAACAAAACAAAACCAAAGTTGGGCGGCAATTTGTTTCTTAACGCCAAGAAAGTGAGCGCTCAAATTTTGTGTAAGGGGGTTCGTGGTCGGGCGAGTCTTTGTTCCAATGATCTAAAAAAGATCTTCATTTTGAATACTAAACACAGCTTGAATCATCAATGCATTTGTGGTGTGCATGACCCTTTTTTGAAAAGTCTTATAGAAAAAAGTGTAATTTTTGTGGCCAAAAATGTATTAAAATTACACTGCAACTTGTTATCATCCCTTATCGGCACTCATGCATAGTCTTATCGGTGACGGATGATGTAAATTGTGGTAGTGACTGTTCACGACCGGAGTAATTGCGTTGTAGTAATTGTAATTACTTATCTGTATCGCTGCAATAAATGTGCCTGGCGGAATGTGCTGAAAGATATATTGTACTATTATGCTTCTAAATTGTTGACTTGATTTTGAAAGGGGGCTCTGGTGAGAAATGTTCAAATTCAAATAATGCATGCCAGATGTTTAAACGCTTTTAACCAATGACTCAAACGACTGCATGCAAAATACGCTTTAGATAAAAAGGAAGAACAACAGAAGGCATTTCTTTGAGTACCATGCACCTGAGCATTACACACAAAACACCAGCGCTCTAAATCGGCTTGGCTGTCGACTTTCAAGTGCCTTTTTATTTGCTTTGCACTACTTACACATTGGTTATTGTGTTTTGTAATCCGTAAACCTTAACTTCATAAATCTTTAAGTTTCATTCAAGTTCATCTGTCCTTTTTTCTTTCGAAAAGTCTCCTCGAGGAAACTCGCTCTAGTAATACTAATGTACCGATAATGAGCTTGCAACAAGTGGAGCAGCCAGTAAACACCTAATATGCACAAAATGTAACTTTACATCAAACTATTCGAGTCACTAATTGTGACTTGTCAAACTACAGGACTAAATCAACATAGACACAAATGGTGAAATATGAAGTAAGTTTGATTAATAGATGTATTATTGACTTACCCTGCATTCGCATGTACATTTTATCCTGGGTGGTCCTGAAAAAATTAAAAGAAAAATTTGCGACATTAATAATCATAAGCACATTATACTGTAAAGCATTGTCACTTCTTAACATTACAAATACCATTAAGACTGGAGGTAGCATAAAGGAAAGTATTCCTTAAATCAGTTAACTAAGTCAACTTTAGTAATTCGAAGGCGAAACGAATTTAAAATATTTCCTCTTTTTAGCACTACCATGAAAAATACAAACGTCATTATTACCGTGAAACACTAAAGTTAAAACATGAATGTAAAAATATACAATGCCAAGGTATTCACTCTCACCTCACATTCATATGAGATGTTGAAGTTGTTCGCTTGTATTTGCATTATTTTCTTTCTTTGCACTACGCTTGAATAAACTCGCATACGAAGATGATCAAAAATATAGAAAATCATGAAACAGTCATAAAAACCAGTGAAATGATTTGGTGATGATGAAAGGCATGAAGGTGAATGTTTTTATGTGTTCAGCTATAAAAGTGGTTCGAGTACGAACTCCGTGTAATAAAAAGAAGCGAGGGGGCAGGTTAGTTTCATTCGTTAGATTTTCGTTTTCAAGTACAGCACACTTTTTCCTTCCATTCACCAGAAGACGATATCAAAAAAAGAATCGATTGCGATGATCCAAACCGCGTCATACATGATGATAAAGATAACGTTCCCTTTCTATTGGATTGCTTTTATCGTAAAAATAAAACAATGCATACTTCAAATGTCATTGTTAAGTCAAGGAAGCCAAAAACTCATTAAACGATTGCGTAACAAAAAAAGTAACCGAAAAAGATGACAAGCAAAGCAGCGAGTAAACTCGGGCTTTCGCTTTGATGAGAGAGGGTAAAAACCGCAAATACAAGCAAATCAGGTTCGGTGGTATTTTTTGTATTTTTTATTAAATTCATTTTCGTTTTCTATAAGTACTTTTAATACATCATTTGATCATTCCTCAATAAATGTTTGAATTGCTCATCATTGTAATCTCTAAAAATCTTGCATCGAAGAACCGTTTTCTCGGCGAATTGTCCGTCCATGTATACAATTGTGATATTCCGTCGTCTCGCCGTTTTCATTCTACAAAATAAGTTTCATCATCATATCAATAGTTAATCAAAACGAAACATCCACTCTTTTGTTATTTTTTAAAGTTGTTCTTCTCCTTATCAAATCAATACATTTCCTTATCAAGTCGATGGGCAAAAAATGACTGTCTCATGCCTCCATTCGTTAATCTCTAGCTGACATTATGCAACAGTGAAGACACAAGACATTCAATTATAGAGAAATCATTGTTTTATTTTTTCCATCCAATTTACCAATTTTTCCAACACAACACCATTCACAAGCATTTATTGTCGATGCATGAGAGACGCTGAGAAGTCAAAGAACTTAACTCGTTCCTAAATTTTTTCATCGACATGGTAAGTTTAGTGGGGCTACATGCGCGTTTATGCAGATCAAGGCAGACAGCTGAGTTGATTTGTTTGCCGTAAGGGAAGATCGGATGCAGAGCAACGTTACATTACGTAGCAGGAATTTTTTAAATCCAAGAATGAAAAAATTAAAAACTTGCCGAACCAAAAGCACAGAAAAAAACTTGATTTCTATATCGCCAATTTCTTTCCTCTCTGCTCTTTTGTTCTTATGTTGATCATGCAACTGCAATTATTTTTGTTTTTCAAACACTACGACATCAGTGCATTGAAATGCGGTTTCAGCGTAGACTTGTCTTGCCTTCCTTTTTTATTTGCTTTAAGGCTCCGTCCGTCCGTCCACATTTATTTGCCCAAAAGTTACACGAAAATAAAAATCGTCCAAGACGTTTCATGCTATAATAACGACGGCGGGAAATCAATCCGTTACAATGCAGAAGACACCTTTCCTCCGTAGATAACTCGTCTCCCCTTATTTATGAAAACAAAAGGAATCAATTTTCTTGCATGCCCATCATCAGCGTTTTAGTTTTTACGAGTATATGTTCAACCGATTATGTCGTCGTAATCGTAATAAAATAATTTTTTTAAATTAAAAAAACTGTATCCGCATCTCTGCACTATCATCATCTTCGTGGTTGTCTGTCGGTCAACCCTTTTAGTTTAGTTGTTTTCGATGATGGCGAAATAATAACACCCTTTAAAACAGGTGTGCAAAGGATGGATTGAATAGTGAAAAAGAATTGCATGCAGGACGACAAGAAAAATCCAACAACCACCTTAAACTCCTCCTTAGCATGGTTTAAAATTTATACACAGACTATAATTGTCGTGTTTTTACTCGTCTCCTGTAGCATAAAAATAGAAAGAAGTGCACTTTTATTTTGCAAAAGAAGTTTACTATTTTTTCATAGTCAGTCAAACCGAGATGTGCCAATATGTAATTGTGTAATCCGTACTTATTAATCAGTAAGTAACAAAGACAATTAGGTACACATCATCAGGTACGCACTTTATTTAATAATAGTAAAGATAATAAATATTGAAAAAAATAACATATGCAATAATGGAGGAAACGAATCACATTACAATAAAATGTAAAATAACGTTGGGATATCCCGTGTTTTATTTATTCAAAACAATGTACTAACTAAATGCAATATCACAATTTAACCTGCTTGAGCAACGTCCGAAATTCGTTTCCAACAATTATGACATCATCGATATGTTTATACTTTTGAACCCTACCGATTTTTCTATTAAATCCGTAGCGGGAGAGAATAAACTCATTAATGCAGAGACATGAGCTGGGTTTCACAATAAATCGCTCTAAATCTATCGTTCTTAAATGAGGTTGCTTTGATTATTTTTAAAATCAATGCTTTAAGTTGGTTCTTATGTACGTGTTTTATATTGAGTTCATACTCACTCAATCCTTTGCGAACGGAACTCAACTAATAAAGCGTTTAATCTTGCCAGTTGAGCACCAGTTGATTGTGTACAGATATTAATTACAAACAATATCCTAATATCCTACATACCTACCTAAAACATTTTGCATGTAGGCTATATTGTCTGCATGCAATGCAGAAATATTTGCAAAATTATTATTATTAATAATATTTGACTTTAATATCGGTTATTTAAAAAGAAAGTGTAATACAATTCCACAATACTTAGCAAATGAATAAAAGTTAATTCGATATGAAAGACTTTTCTTTATCTTTTGGCTTAATCAAAGTAACTAATAGGACTGATCTAATTTAACACTTTTTGCAAGTGTTGAGTTAGTCGCCTTAATGATTGTGGCATCCAAATTAAATATACCAATAACCAGTCAATATTTCGTTTGCTGTTTGCTACCGTTTTGATTTTGAATGCTGTTATTATTTTTCAATCTTCTGACGACTCGGATTACTCGTAAAACTACACACACCCCCTTTTTTCTTTGAATAGTCGTTTTCAAGTTTCCATTATGTACACCAAGTAGGTACTTTAGACTTTAGATTATATCATTCTAAGCTGTTCGTGTTGTTCCTCTTCATTTCATTTATTGATCTCGATCAGTTCTGCACTGATATTCATCATTTTTGCAGAAGTAGCAAAAATAAAAATATGTATATAGGTACGGTTGTTTAAATGCAAATAACAATAAAAATAATGATATGGCAGAGGAAACAAGACGAAGAAAAGACAGGAATATATTTTCAAATGATAACACTACACGGATTGTGTGATAATCATCTCTTGCTACTGATCGTCATTTTTTTACTTCTCTCTTTCTCCGCACAACCAGCTCGCATTTAATTTGATAATGAATGATGATGAAATTGAAGCTGAGGTTTCGATGAGTCTACTGTTGGGGTGTTGGTAAACTTTAAAATATACGTACACCGTACACGTAAAAGGGTAAGTTGAGTTAGACCTGTCTTGCATTTTATTCAAAGTACGCCTATTATCCAGTATCCACCAATTTTTCAGGTGGATGGATGGATGAAATGGACAAAATGGAAGAATTGGACGAAATGGACGAATAACCAT
>VYYJ01005235.1:0-11523 GCA_021029165.1 Cyphoderus albinus
TGACCATCCACGTAATTGTTAGAATGGTTCATGTAATTTTGACCAATGTTCCATGAAAGAGTAACAGATCCCATTCTTAAGAGGAGAAAATCAAAATTACAAATTTACAGGCGTTGGACACCTCTCTTTGGACACTTTGTTAGTGTGGTGGGGAACTACAGTCGAATGTCTTTGTGGTGTGATGGACTCAATTATTTCGGTACATCATTCTCTTGTTTCTTCATTGCATAATATGCATTCTTTTTGAGTGCATTCGGCATTTTCATTATTTTACGCCAGATTTCTTACAAAAAATCTTTTCCGGATACAATCTTTCGTCATTCAACTGTGTATGCATGTTTATGCTTCAATGAAAAAGGTTCCTACTCAGACAGACGTACGCACCCTGTAACCTGTACCCATGAGATGCTCTACTTTTCAGACAGTTTCTTCGATTCTCTTTACCGATTCCTTGGGCCAGAACACGTACTCATTTTAGACTGCAGCTTTACACAAAAGAAATAAAATTGACGTTTTTGGGTCTGCTGCTGCCCTAGCTTTGCTTGTTAGCTCATTATTTCTGGAGAGGGGTAGTAGTCGGGGTACACACGTGAAAAATGTACCGCAAAGTGATTTGACATGAATGCATTCTTTCTCCCACACGCCAGTCTCTCTCTCTCTTTAATTCATATTTACGGCGGGTTTCATCTCACACAACAGAAACAAGGAAAATCATCGTCAGTACAGAGGAGAAAGAAGTGCACTCATTCATGCTATCCACATTTCACTTGAATAGGTTTTTCCTAACTTGACTTCCTGCTGTAGTAGCAGCATCGACCGAAACGTTAACAACAACAGCAGCGTTTTGGCTATACTTTTCCTTGTTTTACATCTGATTAAGCATACGGCTCTGTCCTCGTCGTCAACTGGCTGAGTCAAAGCCAGGCGCAAAAGACGGTGTATTTATATTTATATAGGCATGCCTGTCTCTGTGGGAGGAAAAAACGAATCGGATTATTTACCGATGCGTACTTGTACTAACCAACCTACCAGCATGGAATGTTCCCACAAAATTTCCATTTTCCAAACAGCCGCACAAAGTCTCATTCACTGACTGCGTTAGATAAGGTAAGTAAGAGCAATTGGGAACCTGATAAAGAACACGCTGCCGTGCCTGCTCTTCTTTAATGCTGTAACTGAACAGACAGACGCTAACCCAACAGAAGAAAATAAATGAGAATTTACTTTGCCGTTGCAGTACCTTACCCAAATCCTTGTCAAATATAATCATCTCACACAAAATGGAAAAGGGATGTCTTTCTACTTCAGCACGTGCTAAGCAATTTAAATTTAGAATAGAGAAGACCAATTCTTGTTATTACCTGTAAACAAACCAGAAAATAATCGTTAGGACTGATTCAAACTTGTTGTTTGTAAGCATTTAAGCATTTTAAAGCAAGCTTTAGGAGACAAAACGTTGAATTGGCATAAGAAACAAACACTCATCCAGTCAGCACTCAATCAGTTGAGCACTTTAAATAAAATTCAAGTTGTAATGTAGGTAACTACTATCATCTCAGCTCCTCTCTTGTTTCTCTCAAGTGACAGTTTATCTCCTTGTCCTCAGCCGTACCCTCATTGTTGGGGAAAAAGGACTTCTCTTTCCGTGAACCAAAAAGTCAACTATTTGTAATGACTTTAATCTCTACTTGAGTTTATTATTATGACCATTATTATTATGGTCAATTGTAGTCAGTGCCCATACAATGGATTATTATGCTCACCTTTCATTCCAACCCCAACCATCCGTAGGCTTCTTTCCCCTTCTGATTATTTAATGAAGATGACACAGAAGATAGAGATAACAATAACGCAATTCCATTTGTTCAGCTCAATGATACCGTTTACCTTATTTTAAAGGAAACACTGTCCCTAGTTATGAAACGTACACACTGGCCTGGAGACATTCCATGCGTATTAGTAAAGTACTATTATAGTACGATGTACAAGCCTTGTGTTCGTGCTTCGACCTGCTGCGTTGTTTTTATTTTATGTACTTTTATTACGGCGGTGCTATTAGCAAAGGGAAACTGCAATTCATATTTACATACCTTTTATAGAGATAAATGTTCTGTAGTGCTTAGAGAGTTATACGCAATGACAAAATAGTTGAAAGCAATATCTATACGGTGTCGTCGACTTATAAAAGTCGAAAAGAATGTGCGTGATTGTTGGAGGAGCGCCTTATCAAGGTGCGTCATCAGGGCATCCTTGTCAGCTAAGCCATCTCGTAAAAGTGAATCTCCACGCGGGTAGGATAACCAAAAAAGTATATTTTTTCATTTTCATTTAGAACGTAATTTTTGTACGCTAAGGTTGAGGAAGACAAAGCAAATTTCATGAGAAAATCTGTTTCTGATCTTGATCTGACTGAGCAAGTGAACACTGAGCTCTTTCAAGTTAAAGCTCGAATAAGAGAGAAAGTAACGAAACTATTGGACAAGACAAAAGCAAACAATAAAAAATAAAGGAAAATGAAATTGAAAGAGCAAAGGAAGTTTTTTCATATACTTTCAGGTTGGCTTTTTACAGACAAGCTTGAACCAACGGTCAAAGCATGTTTGTAAAGTGGTCGCTCAAGGCACCCTTTCATCTCCCTTTTCCATTGTGTAAGGAGCATGTGGCCCAATAGGTAAATGAGGGATCTACAAGGCTCCATGAAGTAACCCCCCGAAGAAAGCCCACACGAAATAAGTCCCCTAATCTCTGTCATGACCTTCTATATGTATTTTTATTATATCGACCTGAGCCCATGACCCCGTGATCAACCGGAGGAAACAATTGAGAAATTGAACCTGGGTAGACCACTACATGAAACGCAGTCGGAATGTCCATTGTGTCCTGCACCTCACACATAACCATACAATTGTTCAGTAGAATTATTATTGTTTGTTTGACCAAAAATTCGTGACTATTAAGTCCATTGTTTTTGACCAAGAGGGAGAAATGACAAAAATGAAAGGTCTCTGCAGTCGTTTCAATTTTTCTCTTCGCTTATACTTTGTTTATTGTATGTAGTGCTTATACAATCATGTAGGGAAGTATAAGTAATTCTGAATTCAATGTGAATGTTGTGGTTTTGCTGTTATTACAGGTATTTCCAACAGTATGTTCGTTGTCCTTGTCGAACCGATCGTTTCGGTAATTTTTCTGATTACCGCAAAACCTGAACATGTACACTGTGTCTGGCTGATGTGGAAAGTACGGCAGACTCAAGGCAGACCTTTATTAAAATGAAACAAAAGATAATTTGAGATAGATTCCGGATGAGTACATTTTACGACTCCAGATTCAACATATTTTAACTTTCTTATATGTATTCCTCATAAGAGCTAAAAAGGAGTACAAACACATTTTCATTTTCTTCGTCTGGATGTTTGACTGAACTGAATGTTTTTGGCAATTTTTACAATAGTGCTGCCACCACTAACAGCCAAGGGTGCCGAAAGAAGATTTTTCAGCCTATGTGAAATCTGATTTGATGATGATGATAGATGAAGCGTGTTTAAAGCCTGTCTGTTATTGACGTGCCATTATTGACATTTCACCTGTCCATAAACATCTGTCAATGACAAAAGCACAGAAAGTAAAGGGAATGACGCATAAAAGTAGACAATGGCAGGAATAGAAAGGCCCTTTGTACATTTGCTTTCCTGTACCTACATTATCGTTTTTGGTTCACAAATGTGTTTTCCCCACTTTCCATAACATTTTCTGACTGTAAAATATTGATTATCTACTATTTCTTTACACTATAGTCTTTATACTTATGATCTGCAAATGATGAAAGATGGCATTGAAAATATTTAAACCGTACAATAAAATTCTTCCTGAAAGATCTTGATTTATCTCATTACCTAATTCCTCCTTCGTCCTTCCTGTTTCTCCCACCTTTTCACCTAAATTTTCTCCACTTTGTCATAAGAATTTGCTGTTGATTCAGCGTATGATGAGAGTTGTAATAAAATACAAAAATCTCCCTGAATATGACTGTACATTATGACTGTAAAAAGGTACTTACGAAGTTACTTCGTTCTATTGTACCGGCACACACATTTGCGCAACATTTCTGCAGCGTTATACTTTTTTCTTCGTCGTCTTCTTCATCATCATCTTTCTGATTTTTGTTTATTGCATACCTGCTTTATATGGACACTGCGTTGTGCAATGTATTATTTTTAGCAGCAGTGTAAAGAAAGCCACATAGCACAATAGGACAAGACCACAGGACAAAAAAGTAGCAGTCAGTTGCACCAGTCGTGCTGTAAAAGGGAGAGAGAACAGAGGAAAAACACTTGCTCTACATTACATGTATTTATTACGTTAGAGTCTCCGGCAGACACTTCACATTATTTTTACTCCTTTATTTTTCCTCTTATTGTTTCTCTCTTCTCGTTCTGTCTGCATCAAACGCTTCTCTTTCCTGCTAACTACACAGAATCAAGCTAAAACATAATAACAAATAATATTATTATATTGTGGTCTCATATATTTACAGTTATAAAACTATTGCAATATTCAGCCCACAATAAGTTGCTAGAGAGGTATACATATTTTCTTTCTCTTTTCGCTCTTGCCAAAAAATCCTCCCATTTTTCAGAAGTCACTTCTGAGTTCCAGGGTAGCAGATAGAATAGCATGTTGAGTTCTCAATGTTACGCATGTACCTACTTCCCGTTGTGTACGATCAGGAGTGTTACCCTTTGCTTTCTATATTCCCAAACGGGAAAACAAAAAATATTGTATAACTTGAGAAAGGATTAGAAGCCGGAAAGAAGAGTAAGTTGAGTTGAGCAAGTATGTGCAAAAAGAGTATATTTTTTATACAGGCTTTGGTTTCGAGTTGAATTCCTCGAGGGAGTGCTGAGAATGCATCATAGCTCACTCCAATCTTTATGATGACTCCCTTGATCTCTCCTCAGCTCTGCTACAAACACCGACACCACTGAAAACCACTTTGAACTGGGCAGAAACTGCAGAGAGTTATTATGCAGCGGAACACTCTTTGCTGTCTACTTCACTTTTCCTCTCGCAAAAAGACTCTAGCGCCACCGTATTATTTTATAACAGCCATAGTTCGTCACTACTTTCCTCTGGAAAGAAGAAGCAAAAAATTTGAACATCGCATGACGACAAGGGAAAAGACAAAATGAAATAGAGTAACACAATACGGTTTTCAGGAGCAAAACGTAAGAGTTTTTAAGTTTCTGTCTTCTCCGTTAACCGCGCATTCCTTGAAACAGGCTAGCCTAGTAACACATTTTCCTCACTCTTCAGAAACACTGGAAACAGACAGTAGACAATACCACTACAAATCTGCAATAAAACGCTTTGTCTGCTTTTGTTCCTTTTCCTGAAATGGAAATGGAACAGGGCATTTTTGGCGTGGATATTTTTCGCTTCCTTTCATTGTAAAAAATCTACAAAGGCCAATTGCAGTTATTTATCCGATGACGTGTTACCCGAGACAAGGGGCTATCTGCTTCTGCTTTTTTACGAAGCTTGTGTAGAGTGGTGAAGGAAAAGATGAAAAACAACGTTGGGAGTGAGGAAAAAGGGCCCAGAAGCCATTTAAAAATATGACCTTCTGTTAGGTTTACATGCGGTTACATTTATTTTCAAAACGATGAAACATTTTTTTGTATGTAACAACGAACGATGAAAGAATTTTAAGAAAATCAAAAACCAAGCTGAACTCGGTTGATATACAATGCGTACTCGACAATGCAACATTTTTCCAGCGGCATAAAAAATTAAGTGATGTCCTGCGAAACAAGCATTGTCCTTTCAATGCTCCTGGGGAATTTATTCAAGAAACAAGGCGATTTTTCATTGATGCTTGGTCAGACTAAACTTGCACTGGCGTAAGGAAAAGAAGCTTATTTTCAAACTGTCTACACTGCTTTGCTATAATATATACGACGACGAAAGGTCTCACTGGTCGGTTCTCATCAACCTTATTGTCGGCATTCAGTTACATACATTCAGTTACATACATTCGTGTCTTTGTTTTTCACAACGTAGAAAAATAAATATCCTTCCTGATCTCTAAACAGGGAGAGATCCGATGAAGTGATTATGTGCTGAATGTGCGTAAACAACAAAGTCATGGTACAGCCTTTCCAAATAATTCTGTGATAAAAAAGATAAACCATTTTGACTGTGACATAAGAGCAGCATGACAAAACCACTGCAGTATTCATGACTTGTCACTTTGCATGTGTGTAATGATCAACATTATCACTATCACATCCTTCGAAATTCGTTTATTTGAATACATTATTTGCAGAACGATGAATTACATTTGAGGGTAAGATAATAAATTGGAAGCAGGCTGCTAAATAAATAATACTGACTTAGAAGTTGCAAAACTCAAATGAATATTTAATAACAGATGCATTACTAGCAGGCTACTCTGCAGTACATTAAGTAAAAAATAAATTGGAATTTAAGAGAATACAGAAACCCATGTTATAATAAAACTTTGAAAGTATTCTAAACGGTTCCAGTTGAAAAATCATAGCCACAGCGTAATTCAGTGTATTTTACTGCTGCTGATTGTTGCGCTTAAATCAGCAATCTTTTGCTTTATTAAGTATGGTTGTAAATTTGAGTACTTGTAATTAATCGTAAATGTACTTACTCGTCACAACATTAACCGTTTCGGAAATGTATGTTTTTATTTGTTTTCCCACAGGTATTTATTCATTTCAACTCACTGCTCCTGGCTCAAGTCGTATCATCAGTAAGTGCTACATGAACGAATAATTCCCATAAATCATCATTTTGCTCCTCGTTTACACAACGTTCTAGCAATTGATCGTACCGAGGCAGATTGGAGCCAAAAGGAGTTGATTCTGACTTTTTTCCTCCCCAACTTCATTTTTGTGTTTTAGTTTTAGATTAAAATTCCCAGCAGAATTCCACGTCGTTGTGGATTGCAAGGACATTCCAATAACATTTTTCTCTCTAGGCTCCGAGTCCAGTAGTTCGGTGGAAACGATCCACCACCAAAAATTTACAATGCAGCACAATTTAGAGAAGCCATTCTTTCCCTTTCTCCCTGTCTTCTCTCTAATGGTAGTGACATTAATGAACAACGTGTAAAAATTAGCTGCTAAAATACTAGACACATAATCAACTGGAGGCAAGGACCATTTCCTCTCTTCTCCGATCAAATTTTATGCAAGTTCTATTCGCATACTTAATGAAACTCCTGATAACCAAAATGTACATAAAAGAAGGGGACTAAAAAGAACGGATTGAAAATGGATTACGGATGAATGGGCAGAGTCAATGCTTCTACCTAATGAATTCTAGGAAAATGTCGACGCTATAACTTTGCATGGTCAAGCCTATGGTCTTCTTATATGGTCTCGCTTTGTTCCACGCGTTTAGAAAAATTAGCAGGACCAAAAGCAGAGCTGGAACTTTCATCGCTTGGACCTGGACTAAAACCAGTCATTTCATAAAAGCAACAACGCAGACAACGAACCCAGTGTTCTTTAGCTTGCTCACTGAGGCGTTTACATTTGAAAAGAGAGTACACATTCCGCACAACTGCAAAAACTGTTATCTAGGTATGTACAGTGCCATCATCGTCGCTATCACCAAGAGCGTACCTACTTGGCTGTTAAAAGTGCTGATGCGAGCGAAAGTGAAAAGGAAAAGCAGAAGGACAATGGACTCGTTCCAAATGTAAATTCTCACGTATCTTCCATCCCGTACTCCAATATCGAATCCAAGTGGAGCACTGTAATGAAAGCACAAGTGGCAAGTTAAAAGGATAAGAAAAAAGCTTTCAGGCTTTTTTCATTCCATTTTAATACAATGTTAGACGTAAGCATATCTAGGTGAACTCACAACAAGGTAGAAAAGTGGACATTAGAAAAGGGCGACCCTCTTCACTCTAATATATTCTTCACGCTTATTTGTATAACTGTACTAACACCTCTTCCGAAAACGGCAAGCGATCCCAGAAAGCGCGAAATGGCATCAGACATCGACTTCCATTCCAACGCAACGTTGATATCACAGCATTCACAGCTACTACATACTTGATATCTACCTATTTTTTTTCTTTTACTATCTCGATCTCTGACATCCCTTCATACTGGTCGCTCTGATACTCCCCTTCCCATTTTATCAAAGACACAATAACTTTCCGCACAGTTCTGCAATAGAAGGATTTCGCTTTAAATGCCTAGGCTTACTACTTAGCACAGCCACATAAAATGAAATTCCATCAGATCAACTCGCTGTTCGTTGCTGGCGATTTCATCACGTGTTTGTATTTTGGCCCGCCGTATTTCTTTTAATCATCAGTCATACTAAAATGGGAACAACAAAAGTTTAATTCCGAATCCATCCAGTTCATTCACACTTCTTTAATTTATCGTTTAAACCCTTTTTACAGAAAATGCCATTTATTTACTCGCGTGATTCCGCTGAGTTTCCTGTATGCTGACTGCTGTTTAAGGTTATTCCTATACTATGAATTCGTACCTCTAATGGAGTATAAAACTTATAAACAAAATAGTTCTAGNAGTTTCCTGTATGCTGACTGCTGTTTAAGGTTATTCCTATACTATGAATTCGTACCTCTAATGGAGTATAAAACTTATAAACAAAATAGTTCTAGTGTAATTTAAGTGTGTTATCCTTTATTTATTCTATATTATTTTTTTCATTCTCTCGACCCAAGCATAACAATTTTTTGCTCCTCATTATCAGATTATCACGAGGATAGCGGGAAAGTGTACATGGGAGTTGGGCCAGCCAGCAAGAGAGTGTGGTGGAAACAATAAAATGTAGGGCAGGAGGTGGAGGAGGGCCGTTGGCAAAATTAGTGGATCAGATGCGATCAGAAGGGAAATACAGCAGACTTCATCATCGTATTGTTATTACTATTACAAAGAAGCAGCGCTGCTCTGATGCCGAAGCGGCCTTAAGTGCTTCTCCGAATTCTCAACAAGCCCACGATTTTATACATGGCCATGATGGCGGATAGAGCAGAGACGTTCACGGGACTCCGCTCAGCAGTTTTTTTCATTGTAGAGTGTATTTAGATGGGCTAAGATGATAATCGAAATCCATTATCGGAACAAATACATTTTTGTGTTATGGCAAAGAACCATTTTTCTTAGGAAAAATTCCCATTGCATTTACTTTTAGTGCAGCCCTGGCTTCTTCTTGTTCTGCTTTCTTTCAATTATCAGCTTTACTGCGCATTTATATTGCAAACTTCTCAAACCAGTTAACTCAGTCAGATAAACATTCTTCGGGCTGCTCCAGAAATGGGCAGGAAAACGAATGAGAAAGAAAGTTATTTTCAGTATTTTTATATAACCAAGTTTACATTTTTACGCCTTCTTAAAGGTATACCACAAGATACGATGTGCGGACCGCACAATACGGTGTATTAAGGAAGCGACAAGCCGGAGCTCCGGCAAATAACCAAACAGCCAATATTCAATGCATCATTAACAACACTCAATTCGCTTCGTTTCTAAATCCAATATCCACTCAGTCATTCACCACTCAGTTACAATGTCGCTATGAAAATGAATAAAAAACATCACATCAGAAAATGAAATGGAGTCGGGGGTCTATTTTAATCAACGAAAGAAATCTGTACCATTTGTATCTACTTACTAGCTATTTTCCAGTTAGCCAACAACCGTTTTTGCCTATTGTACTGCTTTGTATTCAAGCAGTTGGGTTTCAAGAAGAAGCATGCGTTTCTATTTATGCATGTGTCCTGTCGTTGTTTATTTATTTCCTCCGTTTCTTTTCTTTCTTTTTGATTATGGGACAATTTCCATATTTTCTCCTCTCGCTATTTCCCATGTTGGTTGGTGTTCGTAAAAATACCTGGAGTGACGACCTCACAAAAATATTCGACAATAACCACAGGGATATATTCCAAGATACCGGCTTTTCCCTACATTGCTCTTATTGCGCATATCCGATTTAACACAGAAAAAATGGTGGACACATTCTCGCTCTGCGGGAATAAACTTCCAATTTTTATGCATAAATATCATATCATGATTATATCATGTGAAATATTGTGCATATTGCGGAAGCAGCTATATACGCAATAAATTTTGTCGATAAATCTTCAGAAAATGCTCGACTCTGTCTCACTCAAGGATATTTTATATAATTTATACACATCGCTTTTCCAAAGCCTGAAACTGTTTAGGTTTTTGGCAAATGTGGCCATACAATATGCATATTAGTTGGAGTGTTATGAGCTCTTATAACTTGGGTAATGCACTATTGAATAATAACACTTAATGCCACGAATATCTCGTTTGCTCGCTGTTGTAAGAGCGGTGTTCTCCAAAAAACGTGCAATGCTTTGCTCTACTTGATTTTAACGTGCCCTGGCTAGTTTGTTATTGCTATTATTATTTACAGGACAAAAACAGTAAGGAACAAACCGCCGCTTTCCCTGTTAAAGTTACTTTTCCTTCATTTATTCGCATATTTCGGGGAAAAAGTAGGTTTGTCAACTGAGATGGTGAATATTATGTACCTAGACCGTGATACTGCTTAACACATTAGCTTAGTTGAAAGCTGTGTTCCAAACGAGTTAGGCTGTGGATATTCCTGTTAAATAATATACGTATACCTGCAGTCACCAGTTTTATAATTTTCACGTTTTCACACAAAAAATGGAAAGATATTACGAATAATACTGAACTTACTTGTGTACAACATGCAATATAATACGAAAAAAGCTGGAATAACACACAGGTATAATAGTATCAGATTCCAAAACTCTACTTTTCACGATTCATATTGTATCATATTACACCAACTGAAGGTAAAAATAGCAAACAGCAGAATTCATTTAAATTAATTACGTACATTTATTTCAATTCCTCGAAAGAGCTACAGTTGTGTACTAGCGTTTAATTTTCTCAACTTAAGAATGCTTATGGCATCGAACAATAAGCCCAATTAATGTGACATAATGTGACAAATTTAATGTTTAAAAGGTAGATAGTTTAATAGAAGACTAAGTAGCCATCTTCTACCATTATGGTTCCTAATGTGAACGCCGACATGCTGTGCCGAAAAGGAAGTCCATCACAATAATGGTTATAGAAACAGTAGTAGTAAGTAGAAGAATATGTATGTGTATGAAAATGGTAAAAATTATACATTATGAAAAATCCAAGAATCCAGAATCCATTCATACGGCTAGTAAGTTAATGAGGGTTTCCCCGACTGTCCTATCCAATTTGTCAAAAACGAGAAACCATTTTTCTGTCAAAATTGCGTCAATGTGCGCCCCCAACTCAATCTATCTTTTGACTCTAAAGAGATCTTCTCTCACTTAGACTCGCGCGTAACTCACTCAACACAGAAATAAAATCGGCAATGGTGTTGTTGGAAATTGGAATGGTAGGAGAAAATGAGACCCCAAAGGGCTCATCTATCCTCCTCCACATATTATCTCTTCTCCCCCAT
>VYYJ01005236.1:0-11521 GCA_021029165.1 Cyphoderus albinus
CCAAATTTTTAATACAAACCTAACCTAACCTAATAAAAAGAACCAAATTAATTTGTATTACAAACCTAACCTAACCTACTCATTGATACTCATTCAACCACCAGCTATGCACCCTGACTATACAGTAGTCAGGGTGAAGCTGCGGTGGTTGAAACCCAAGACCCACCTCTTTGTATTTTTTCAACCACCAGGTCTGCACCCGCACCCAAACATTCAACCTACCTCAAACAATTCTCTAAACAACATAAAGTCTTCCGCCTTCAGCACCAAAGAAATGCCTCAGTGTGAAATTTACTCGGCACGCTGCGCGCTGTACGCCCAAAATCTACCGTCGCGAAGCATTGGAAGAAAATGCAGCCTGAAGAATGCAAATAAATCATCGGCTACGACGAATTCATTTAAATTAAACTTTGAAATAAATAATTGTAAACTAAAAAATGTAAATAATATTCTTTTTCAATTAATGTTCAATTTTACTTGATTTTATTGTATCCTATTTTATATGGCTATGTATGGTAGATTTTAATGCAGATAGTGACCAAAGCCATTTGCTCCGTCAGCCTCGGATTTTCTCCCGATGAGAACCCCAAAACGGAAGATAAAGTCAAATTGCATGTACATATTAATGCGAACGCAGCATGTTGTGGTGAATTTCAGAATTTTTAAATTACAAATTTGAACTATATAATAGGTCATTTTAAAAATATTTATTTATATTTTAATGTATTTACAATTAAAATGAATATTACATAGTAATAAATCGCAATTACAATATTAAAAATGAATGACATTGTTCAATCAAACATTCAACATTTTCACTTGTTCACTTTCCCCAGCAGATTTCTCCGTTCTCATTGTAATGTATTTCGCAATCTCCTCATCGTCCATCCTCTTAACTTTAACAATCAGCCTTTTCTCATGCTCCACCCAGTTATTAATTTCTTCAACGTTCACTTTGTTCGATTTCGCTATAACATTTTTCGTTTTCCTCTTTGTCTCTTTCAAAGCCAATTTAATTTTCTTCAGAGCAATAATGCGTGAACTGCGTTTCCTGGACTGCTCAGGCTTCAAATCCGCCTCTTGATCCTCCTCCACATCGTCTTCCACCTCTGACTCGGAACCAGACTCAAGCGAAAAATCCTCGCTTTCGCTTTCACTCTGACTTTCCTCCGTCTCAATTTCACTCCCACTCCAAGAATTTCTCCTTTTTCGTTTTGCTCTTACTGTTCTCCTGGGATTTGCGGTTTTCCCTTTCTTTCCAGTCTCAGTCTCCTCAGTGCCGTCCTGCTCAGTCGTCTCGTTATCCTTCAGCCGCAACTCCAGTTCCTTCTGCCTCTTCTCACGATGATTCTCATTGCATTTATTCTTCCTCCACGAGTTCGTCCCACAGCCGCCAAACTTTCCCTTGGGATTCTTCACTTTCATCGTGGCCCTCTTCTCGTCACTCAGATTGATTCTTTTAATCCTAGCGACAAATTCAGCGTTCCACTCCAACCCATGGAAGTCGTAGAGATGTACGGCCAAATTCTCCCGTCTTGTCGTTGATTTCGGGCAGTTCCAACAAGCGAACATTTTGTCTTCTTTCAGGTCATGACTTTCCAGATAGTGTCTCACCATCCCATGAAGAATTTGCTTCTTCCCGCAGAATTCGCAGGGAACGGTGACCTTTCTCAAAATGAGAGGTCGCGTCTCCTCAGGCTCGTTTTCCCCTTCTTGCTCTATCTCGTACCTTGTCGCTCTACTGGGTAACTTCTGACACTGAGTGAGATGAAAAATGCTGCCAGCTCTGGTGAAGCTAACATTGGTGCAGAATCTGCAGGGATGGCATTTTCCGGGATGGTTCGCCTCCAGATGACGTATGAACTCCTCCCTGCCAAGAAATTTCGCTCCGCAGGGACCACAAATCCTGGCTTTCTTCCTCTTCTTCAGGTGTTGAAGCTTCACGAAGTCGGCTGAGTTGGGATGACGCCTCCTCAAATGCTTGAAAAAGTTGTGGTTTGTCGAGTAGCGCTTTCTTTGGCCTTCAGGACAAAGTTCACACATTGGAAGGTCCTCAGGGTTGGGTGGCGGCGCGTGGCTCCTCTGCACGTGCTGGACCAGATTCGTCTTGCTGTTGTAGCTCCTGCCGCATTCTTCACAGAGATGTCTCTCATCCACTTGATCTTCTGGGGTGGACTCATTTGAAACATTACCTATTCCACCTCCAACAATGTGACCAATTGGCGCCCGAATCTCTTCAAGTTCTTTCGGATGCTCATCCCGGAAATGATTGTAAATTGCGTTGTGAGCTCCGGCACCTTTGAAACCACCCTGTCCGCAAAGCTGACACACTCTGTCTTCTACGTGGGGATTGTGATATGCCACTCTGTGACGCAGGAAAGCTTGCTTTCGGTAGATGTATCCACTAAAAAATCAAAAATGAAAAAATATGACCTTGGACCGTTGCCTTTTCAAGAAACTGAAGAAAACGGCTTTTCTTTTATGGGATTGAACTATGACCTTTCACATTACTCACCATAAATCACAAATCACGCATTTTGCTGACTCAAGCGTCTCTCCTGGCCCCAGCTGCACGCCCCTCTGGAAACACCTCTGGGGTACGTAACCTTCCGGCCTTCCAATTTTCCTCTGCGCCTTCAACGAAATCACTACCTCGCCTTTTCTAGGTCGACCTCTGCCCCTTTTCGGTAGAGGAACTTGAATTTGACCTTGCCCCTGACCTTGAACTGGATTTTGAGTTACTGGTGGTGGTGGTGGTGTTGCCTCTTTAAAATCACAGGAATTGGAATTGGAATCCGGACCTGTATCATTTTGGAAATCATCGTCGTCATGATCATGGTGATAGTCGTGTCCGTCGTCAGCTTCCAGTTGGCGTTGCTGTTTAATCTGGTGCATTCTAGCAGTGTTAAATTGGAAGTTGGCCGCACCACTCGTCGCGGGATTGTTCATGAAGCTGTGGAGGGCATAGCTCTGAGAAGGCTGAGGTTGATAATGATGTGGATGAGGCTGTGATTGCTGATGGCGATCATGGTACCCATCATGAGTGTAACCAGTGGCAACTTGCTGCTGCTGAATATGATGATGTGGATGGTACAATGAAAATTGGTGTCCATGATGTCCACTACCAGTGTCAAAGGTCAAGCTGAATGATCCTGTTTCAGGTTGGACACGGACATCCGTCTTAAGCGGCTGAGGTTGAGATTGTGTTTGTTTCTTCTTGGATGGTGATCTGTTGGATTTGGACTTGGATGTGGAAGATGTAGCTCTAACTGCAACTTCATGGGGTTGGTCATCGTCATGGTCATGATCATTGAAAAGTTCATCTTTTAAAGTGGACATGGAAGAGTCTCTACTGCGAGTACGGAACTTGAAAGGTCTGAACGTTTTCCCGGGATTCAATCTGTAAGATTCCTCTATCTCCTCCATTTTTCTGTCGATCACCTCCTGAGAAGCGCCACTCTCCCGGAGGGTGATCCTCGCCTTTCTCTTCGCCGCCTTCGTCCTTTCCTTTAAGAGTCGCGCCTCTCTCTTTTCCGGCCTCTCTAACTGAGCATAGGCTTCATCAACGGTCATGCCGGACTCGACAAACTGCATGATTTTCTTCTTCCGTTCCACACCCCTCTTACGGTACAGTTCCCTCAGTTTTTGCCGGCGTTCCTCCGGTCGCAGATGGTGGTAAGATTTAGTGTATCTTTTCCTTGGTTTTCTTGAACTCTTACCTGCACCTCCATTTCCACCTGCATCTTGAGCTCGAACTCTGGGTCGGTAAGGCTTCCCCAATGCTAAAGCTTTTTGCTCCCGTTGGCGCCTCTTGTGCATTTTCAGATTCTCCATGTGACGTCGTTTCCGCTCCGGATCGGGCAGAATTTTGTTGTGGTAGTACCACTTTGCAATATCCCGTTTTCTCTGGCGCTCCTCCTCAGTCTCCGTCTGTTTCCTCTCCATTCTTCTCTGTTTCATGGTCTCCAGTCTGCACAGTTTTTTGAAGTCATAGATTCGCTTTTCCTCCTCCGTCATATTCGCAATTTTCTCCAGTTCGCGAAGCACCCGTTTCTGACGCCGCTCTGACCTCTGCTCCGGGGTCAACTCGGAGATCGGGAGACGGTCTATTCTCCGCTCCTCCGGGGTCCTCCTTGAAACCACGATTCCCAGCGCAAGTCTCTGGCGTCGGCGCTCCCGCTGCCGTTTCTGTTGCTCGAGAAATTGTTGGTATTCTTCAAATGTCATCTCGGACTTCCTTTTTAGGCGGCGACGTCCGTTCTCAATGACTCTTGTACCTGGGGTGGAAACGGTGGCGAAGGTTACTGGGCCAGTGGGCATAGTTCTGCGTGGTGGTGGTGGATTTGACTTAATATGGGCTTCGATTTCCTCGGGTGGCATGCCTTTGCGTCTCAGGCGCTTTCGAATTGCTTCTACTCTCCAAATTTCTCGCTTTTTTGCCAACTCCTCTGGCGTCATCTCGGACACTTTTTTCTTTCGATAGGTTGGCTTATTTGTACCCGTTTCATTTTTTACTTCCGGATCCTGTTCCCCTTTAGACTTCGACACCGCTGACCTGGACCTCAATTTTGGTCTCTTTGGTGGACTCCGTTCAGTCCCGTCCTCTGAAAGTTTGGCCTTGACGACCTCTTCGATTTCCTGGGGTGACATACCTTTGGCTCTCATGCGCTTTCGAATGCTCTCGACTCTCCAAATCTTTCGATTTTTTGCCAGTTCCTCCGGGGTCATTTCAGAAACTCTTTTCTTTCGTCCGGTGGGGTGTCGAGTTCTGTTTCTGACCTCTGGCACATTCTCCGACATCTCTTCTAACTCTGCCTTCACAAGCTCGTTGATTTCCTCGGGTGGGTGACCTTGGGCCCGGAGGCGTTTCCGAATTTTGTCTTTCTTCCACCTTTGGCGAACCTTTTCCTGCTCCTCCGGAGTCATTTCGGAGATTCTTTTCTTTCGCCTTTTTTCGTTCTTGAAACCAGGTTCCCGTTTCATCTTTGCTAACCTCTCCCTCTTCCGAATATCGTCTTTCCTCCACCGTTCCCTCCTCCTCTCCTGCTGCTCCGGGGTCAACTCTGAAATCGGCGGTTTCCTGTAATAACGCGATTTTTTCTTCGTTTTCTTTCTTATTCCACCTCCACCTCTACGCTTCTTCTTAGCCACAGCCACATCCGGGAAATCTTCGGGGTCAGAGGTCGCATCAGCGCTGAAGACAGAGTTACTGAAGAAATTATTCACAATCCGTTCCCTTTCCTCACCATTATCACTGTCACTGTAATTCGGGTCATCAGGATAATTATTATTTTCGTGATCGTATTGATCCTCATCTTCATCGATATAATCATCTTCTGATTCCTCCACTTCCAATTTAACTTCGTCCGGGTCAATCTTAACAGCTTCTTCTTCGTAATCATCGTCTTCTTCGTTTCCATCATCTTCATCTTGATCTTTGTCCCCGTCGTCGTATTCCGAATCAGAGTTTGAAGACTCCTGAGATTGTGGTGAATAAGGTGGGGATTCCGGCTCAACTTTGACCTCTACATCCGACGACATTTTCTATAATAAATTAATAAATAAATGAAATGAACAACAATTAAAAAAATAATCATCAATCAGAAATTTTAGAAACCAACTTAATGACTTAATATTTAAAAGTGATGGGGTAAACAAAATCGCAGTGGTTATTTATTTATAGAATTGTGTTTAGGATTATTTAAAATCAAGACCAATTAACTATACTTCAATAAATATAATAAATAACTATAATAAATAATCCAGCATTCGTAAACTTAATACAGACACGATTTTTTAAAGGAATTTACCTCTCCCTCCAATAAAAATTAAGGTAATTGCACCAAGTTTTCTATCGGAGTTAAATAATTATTATTCACTGCTCAATTTTTTGCTAAAGTCGATTCTATTCAGTTTTGAAACACGACAACAAAAATAGAAAACTGAACCACACTAAAAGCAAAATCAAATATTATTGAATTGACTGGCCTGGCCAGCTCTAGCTCAGCTGCTTTGTCTGATGAAAGTTTTGTGCTTTGTGCCAGCCAGCTCTGGCTCAACCGCTCAACTCACTCAAAACCCAACAAAACTCAAAATGTTCATGATCATTTTTACTATATGTGATGATAAATGATAGAATGCATTTCTAATCTTCTAGGCGATTAATGTATTAATCAATGAAAACTTTTTAACTAATTGATAATTCTGATTCGATTTTTTAACGTCAGTCAGTACTTTTATTGTTTTATTACCTAAGAAAGTACAGTAATTAAAATAGGTTTAATTTGAATTTATTTAAAGTAAACCTTCTGTGTGTACAAAACTTCACTTTGATATGAGTTATGAATTGACGCCATCATTTATTGGTTTTGAAGTTCAAAGTTGGCTTAAGCCACTGGAAGAAATTACAATTAGCATTTGGATCCCCGCTTTTCCCAATTCCGTGAGGGCAAGCCCAAAATTCCCTCCCGAAGTTTTGACCTTTCTTCTTGACAGTTCTTTTCACACAGGCTTTTTGATGACCTTGGCACAAAGGGACTTCAGGGACCTTCATAAGTTTTTTCCACTCGTCTGAAGCTTTTGAAGCACCGCTACTGCTTGATGATGAGGATGATGATGATGAAGATGAAGCAAACTGTTGGTTGTCTGTAATATCTAAAACTTCGGGGTCTTCGGGCGTCGGCTGTGGCTCCGCAGTAGCTTTACTATTATCAAGCTTAATTTGTTTCGGAAAGAAACTGTGCAAGCTCTTTTGTACTTTTTTGGTCTCAACGACTTTCCCAACGGTGTGAGTATCAGACTCCAGGCGCCTTTTTCTGCTTATGGTCATGTTTTTATTTTCGTTTGAGTCTGATTCCTTCGGGATTTTTTGAGCTGGACATTGAGATTGAGCTAGGAGAAAATCCTTCAGATTTTTCTGCTTTCCCTTGAATTCTGCATAGTATTTTGTTGCAAACGATGGAAGGCTATCTTGTGAAATGGGTTTCAAACACTTAAATGTTACAGAGATCGGACAATGATCACTTCCCATTATATCGGTGTGAATCTCCGCCTTTTCTAAATATGTGGACAGTTGCTTGTCAACGAAAATGTAATCGATGCGAGTTCCATAGTTATTTTCCCTGGCGTTTAATCTCGTGTTCCAACAGGTAAAGGCAGATTCCTGGTGTGGATGGAAGTGACGAAAAGAATCGACAAAAGCTGGGGAATCACTTTCGGACAGGAAATCATTCAGTAATTTACGAAACTCCGTCACAACAAATGTCTGAAAAAATAAAATTGCAGAAGATTATAGATTATGAGTTAATGAATATGAGTATAGATTTAGATTAATTTTCTTAATCAATTCATTTTAGTGTTCCATGCCAAATACCTTGGGGTCGCCATCACAGTGATCTATCCAGCGGTGTGAAATATTTATGTCACCAAGCAGCACCACAAACGACCCTGCTTCAACTAAAAGTCTTGCACGTCGTTGAATAACGTCGTGAAAGGTCATTTTGAAATCTGTATTATTCGTGGGGTCACTGGGGTCATCCCTGAGACGTGGGCAGTACACGTTTATTATTGTCAATGGGCGGTGGGTCCCATCGGGAAGCTACATATTTTTTTTAAAAAAACTAATTATTAATTGCTCAAATACTCATGTTTTGTCAACCGGGTTATTACATATGTATCTGATTATTGTAATTGTCTAAAAAAAACTTAATGATAATGAAGTTTTATTCTTACCATCACAGTCTGTTGAGTAATTACAGTTCTGCCGTCGGCATTTGCATACTTAATGTGAGATTCTTCTTCGCAATTAAGGTCAGGGTAACTTCCCACGGAGTCATTGAATTTTGGGTTAGGCATGCACAAGCCTTCCTCGGCGTTGAGGGGATTCCAGCTATTCCTGCAGAAGGTGGCAACGCCTGAGCACAATGAATAAAAATAAGATAAAATTAATAAGCCTTAATAATTCACATTTAAAGATAGAGATGTCATTAAAGTTATTATAAATTTAACCTGAGTAGCCAATTCGATTAGTACTGAAAGAAAAGTAGGATGAATAGCCATCAGGTATCACCTGGGACTGATCGAGATTGCTCCCTGAAATGAAACAAAAAAGAGACTTGCTTGTAAAAATACAATGAGAATTTAATTATGATTTCAATATTTTAATGACAATTAACTGACTGGCAAGCTTAGTCTCCTGGACAGCCAAAACTGTACAGTTTAACTGCTCTAAAACATCCTTCATGTTCAGAGTCCGCATTCCATTGATATTCCAAGAAACAATTTTTATTCCTTGTTCGGAAACTCCACCTCCACCGGCTTCTTCCAAATCGGCTTTGCTTCCCTCCACGAAATTCTCTGGATTCTTTGTCATTATCGCTTCCAACTTAACTTTCAACTCAGTCAGTTTAAAAAATTTAAACTCAATTTTCAACTTAAACAAGGTACACAGTAAAAGAGTTACACAATTAAAAAGTTTTTTTTTTTAATTCTGGTTAGCAGCAGCACAGGGCGCTGCTGGTGGTGGCGTTTCAGTTTATAAAATTCCACCACCAAGCATTGATTTGACGGTTATTTTTAATTACTTTTTTATTAGGGGATTTCAAATAAAGTCTGTTAACCCAAGAACTAAAAGTACAAGTTTAATTTTTTACTTTTATTTGACGAACCTGGAAATCATCTGCTGTTATGTAATGTAGAGACCGACAGACACAGCTGTTTTTCAAGTTGAAAATTTCAACTTTCACGAAACTTTCATTGTTTCATTTCTTATTTCGCCTTAGCTCGCACATCTGTTCAAGTTCCAGCTTCAGTCAGACTTCACAACATTGGTGTTTGTTTACTGTTGACTTGACTTGGCATTGCATTTGCAAAAATAAAATAAAATTACATGCATTTTTAAATACTTTCTTTTCCACATTGATATTAAACACAGATTGATTTTTTATCGCAAAAGAGCCGTTATTTTAAATTTTCTGGATAATCAAACTTTGTGTAGAAAAATAATTTTAAGTCCTATAACAACTGAAATGGATTCTACCAAACAGAATGGCCTGGCGTATCTGCCCGATGTTGTGGTTAGTATAAAATAATTCTGGCTGTTAAATTTATATTGCAAATTGCACAGTTTAAAGTAAGTTTAAAAGTTTAATTCTTTTTTTAAATATTTTCTAGTACACCGAAGGTCTGCTGCCTTTACTTTCAGTGAACGAAGTTTTCCGGCTGCGTAGAGTTTGCAAATCGTTGAAGTCAATCTGTGATGACCACCTCCGAAAGAAATGTCCTTCGGAAAGCATAGTTCGGCTCCAACAATCCAGCTCCAGGAAAGAGTCCAAAGATATTTTTATAGATTCGCTTTCGAATTTTTTGAAATTTGACTCAACCAGCAGCATAAGAATACCGTCACGACACTTTTATCTGGACATTGGGTCGAGCATAGACCACTTAAGCTTGAACTTTTCGAGGATATATGGAGCGCAGATAAGGCATCTCACTATAGACAAAATGAAGTTACCTTTCGTGTCGAATAGTTCACAATTTCAATTTTTTCAAAACCTCACAAATTTATCTTCTCTAACTGTGGATGATATTTACACGATTGACGTCAATGACGCTAACCGGGAAATTGTGCCCGAATCTCTGCCCACCTGTTTCAGGAATAGCATCAGAAAATTTGAAGCATCGAGCTTATGTTTGAGACGGGTTTCTGATGAAGACATATTTTGGAAGACGATGCGCCTATTTGAAAATCTGGAATATTTTCAGTTTCCTCGTTATTCCATAGAAGCACAGTGCAGCGATTTGGAAAACTGCTGCAAATTAATAGGAACGGAGTCATCAAATATTAAGTGCTTCGATTTACGAAATATGGATGACGTTGAGCGTAGTGAAGAATCTTTGAAATTCTTTTCCGAGGAATCACTACGAAATAAAATCAAATGGGAAAATGTTCCAGCTTGGATTCTTGGGGAGCCACTTTACACAACGGCATGGATGCCAAATACAGACTTGATCGCTTCCATGTCACGCTTTTCCTCCCAAGATGCAAATGAGGAAGGTCTATCTTTTCCCAATTTGGTTTCACTAGAGGTCTTCAACATGTCTTGTGGCTTGCCTTTACAAATAAGGAAATTAAATTTGGGACCAAACTGGTCCCACATTCCTCGGGTTTTGTCGCCATCAATATATCCCGCTTTAAGGATTTTGAAAGTTACAGGGATGATAACTTCAGATAACTTATATTTTTCGGAGGCATGGCAGTACCTGACAAACTTGGAGGTGCTGTCGTTTCATTTCGAGAATATTGGTGACATGAGTATGAGATTGTCTAGTAAGACATTTCTTGGCCACGATGAAACTCAAGAACCTCCATTACTGCGCTTGAAAAGTAAGTCTACCAATGTACCAATATTTTCATTATACGATTGTTTTTGAACTTTTAGAATAGTACATATACCACATAGTTATCCCAGAAGCTACTATACATATTTATAATAAATATTTTTTGTAGAGCTCAAAAAACTATCAATTCACATTCCTCGTGATCAAAACAGAGCCCGCAGTATTCACGATGCTTTCCACAAAGCCTTTCGACTGATACCGTTGAAGGAATTCAATATTACATCAGATTGCGCAATTAGGAGTGTAATCGTAAGTACATAACATAATGAGTCTGTTACGCTATATGCACATATTTAAAACAATATTTTTCCTCTAATTATATTATAAAAAATATTTTGTGACTTTCAGTTTGATAAGGATGCAATATTAGCTTTATGCTCACCTGGACCTTTCATAGAGAATATTGAGAAGTTTTCGTTTCGAAACTGGTCAATGGAGGATGTGACGGATGATGAATTTCGGCAACTCGGGAGAAAGTTTCCTAATAACCAGGCATTGTAAACAGGTACAAGAGTGATTTAAATAATTACGCGCCTCGATTGCCATTGTATGCGTAATTGAATAGTTTTGAAATGATGTTAAACCATGATAATTAATTTTTTGTGTTAAAATCCAAAAAGCTATTGAGTCTATCCACACCAATACAACATATTTCACCAACTCATCCAAAACACGTTTTGTGCTTTTGGGGCGGAGTGAGACTCACCGCGTAATGAAAATTTGGGACAGTTCAATAAATCTGTAACTCATACTAGTTTATTGAGTAGTCACTAACTGCTTTAAGCTAACTTTTCCACAATTATTCAATTTTGCCCACTGGAGTGTATTTTAACACAATTAGTCTACCTAACCTAACTTAACTACTACACCATTCTATATGAACGACCCCACTTAATTGCAATTAAACTGAGAACAATTAAGTGATTTTTCTCGAGTGCCCAGAATTTTGCAGAATCCATTCCAACGCTATCCGACACGTTTTTTCACGCTCTATCTGATGGCACTGGACTCAGTCCTGCAAAATTGCGGGCACCTTAATAATTAACCTCTACATTTAACATTATAATTAGCACTGCAATTAAAAATTTTGAAAAAATAATTATCGTAACTTGTGCAGCTACAT
>VYYJ01005237.1:0-11516 GCA_021029165.1 Cyphoderus albinus
CGGCGCATCTGTCCATCCACGTGGAGCAATAAGTAACTACATATATAAAATAAAAATACACTTAATTTTAATGTTCTATATTTAAAATACACAAAAAAATAAACTGACCAACACCAACTTGCAAAAAGACAAACAAGCAATATTTAAAATTGAAGCTATTTACGGGAATCAATAGTACGTAGAATATTACATCACAGCATTCCAATTTTAGTAGAAAATTAAACATATCATTGTTGGGCTAAGCTTCGTGGATCAAAGTAATGCAAAAGACCTCAAAGCCAGAATTATTATGTAAGTAGCTAACCTATTCACAACTTCGACTTACTCTTTTTATTGTTTACTTATTACTCTTCGATTTTGTAGTATGTTACATACAATTTGGCCCTTTTGGTTGTACAATACAGTGCAAATCGAAAAAAGAACTGTTTTATTTAACATACTGTATAATAAAAACACAAATGGTTACCAAAATATTAACTTTATGGGTTTTGTAATTGTGATGCTATGATTTAGTTTAAGGAATTCAATAAAGGAATTTTTGTCATTCTTGCAGATGACACATTGAGACTAAAATCATTATTTCTTGCTGCTTTTATTTATCATTATCATAATGATTCATTGTATTACGACATAGTTATATGTATGCAATGCAGATAAAAGATAAAAACTTAGTAGAGCGTTTAAAATGCCAATCGGAAGTAGAAACTTTTTTCTTCTGCTTTTAAACTCCAGAAAAGTATTGTTTTATCAAAATGCTCATTTGCAAGTTTAAATTGTCTACTAGACAATGTCTAGTGAATGCAAGGCATAATAGGAAATTGGAAACTCTTTCATGCTATTCTCCAATTGTTCCACGAATCGGGACGTCACACAATTTGTGAGTCAGAAACAAAAATAGGCAATGAGCCAAAACTTTGCGGAAAATGTTTTTGTTCTCTTCTCTAAAATATAAGTGATCGTGTATTTCACATTCGTTGGAGACATTTAGTATATTTACGCACACCACTTGGGCTTTTCTCTTCGAGCTAGAAAGTACATTAGACGCTAACTTTACTCCGGTGAATTTAAATTGGTGGCTTTTGGCTTCATTTAACACAAACAAAATCATGTCCCGCCCGACCATGAATGAGTATGAAAATGGGAATTTTTGGATTACGAAATAAGATTCAGAGTCGTTTGGCCTTCCTCCACATAACATTTCCGCATTAAAATAACATGAAATTATTTTTTCGATACGCCAATTGTAAAGTAAATGGAACACATGTTTTAAAAAAATAAATAGGCTCGATGCTTCCAAAATAAATTACTGTCAGAGAGCGAGAAAATCATAATGTATTGCGGCAATTGGATTGGCCCAGCTATTAACATGACAGAAGAAATGTTAACAGTTGGAAATTGTAATTGGAGCAACGGGATAAAAACAACTAAACGGGAAACAGGATAGTAGAAAAGGACAGTTATCTACCAGAAATTGGCAAACCGGAAATAATGATGTTCCAGAGTCAAAAGTGAAAATATTCATCTGGCCTTGTCTTGAAACTAAAAGCAAGGTTTTTGTGGGAAATGATAAAAAGAGAAAATGGAAACGAGTTAACGGCAGAATTAATTCTGAAAATAATGGCAACGACTCTACCGTCCACTTCGTTTTTTTATGTTTTTTATCCTTTATTTACTTTTACGTTTTTTATTGATTTTTTATCCAATTTTACAATTCTCTAAATAAAAGCAAGAACTTTTTTTTAAAGCGATTTTTACTACTAGGTATGTTAAATGACTGAACAGGACATAGTGTGCTGCACACATTTATAAGGATAATTTATTAATGCACTGAGACATGGGGAATTTTGTAAGAATTTCGTTTGCTAAAAGGAAAGTAATGGAGAAACATGATAATGGAAGGAAAACGGAAGAGGAAAAGATGATAATTACCCATTATCTCCATTTTTCTCACCAGTCTTGGTCTTGCCTTCTCCTGTTACATTTTGCGGCAGTTATCCTCTGAAATTGAGCAGAGTTGCAATGCATTTGCCTTCATCATTGGATTTCCAAGAAGTCAAGAACTACTGCATTCGTTTCAAGCTTTTGTTGTTGTAACATGATACTTTGAATTGAAATTGAAGTGAAGTGAAACAACGCATCATGCATAGGAACGAAAGGACAAAGTGTAAAATACAGTTTTAGGTCTAAAAATATTGAAATGAGCGAGTCTGCGACTGCGAATTATAATAGTGAATGTGTAAACTGAAACGAAAGAGAGACAAGCAAAAGGAAATAACAAGCGAAAAGAATGTAGCAAAATCCCGTTTTCTTGCCTTTCTCCTCTCTGCGAATTCATTCATTCGTCCGAAAACACTGAAAGCACTTTCTCGGGGGAATGAGAGAGCAGGGAAGCGGGCCGGGCTGTTTTCAATTTCTTTTCTTTTCATCACTTCTCTGGAACATGTCCAGAAAATGATCTCGTGAAGAAAGGATCGCTGCTTTGTAAGTGTAAATACGTATGTACAAACATTCAAGACTCGACTCAATCAGTCAGTGTGTACTTACCTTGTACTTGCTATGTTGGTGTGAACTCGACTTTAACTTTTTACTTACCTTTTTTCGTTATTTAGTCATTCGTGCAAATAATTATTTTAGTGGCTTCTTCTTGATGCTGGTCTCAACCTTTACCTCTGAAAAGATAAAAACTCTAAGCAAGTCAAAAAAACTGCTTTTTGTCATCTTTGAAATGCACACACACGTGTCACCCTGACCAAGTGAAAAAAAATAAATTGACGAGAAAAACTAAATACATGTGAATGTGAAGTGAGAGAGGCATAATTCGCCGCAAATGAAGAAGAAAGCCGTGTTGAAAAATTAACTGCGTGCCGCTGTACTTTTAGTTAAGTTGGATCCTTTTACTTCATTTTCTACTTGTCTTTGGTATGAGTTCAAATGAAAGCTCAGGAAACTACCTCAATGAATAAGCTTCTTACAAACTGCTAAACATGCCAAGACAGAAAGAGGAGGGTGATGATATTTTTGGTTTAATGTATATTTTGTATATTTTCGTAAAATATCGGAAAATTTGTTGGCTTATCTTTCTAATCATCCTGATCGTCATTCTGACCAGGCAGACTCTGCTGATGATAGCTTTTGTTAAAGATTTTCACGAGCTGAAATTCGAAGGTAGGACTGGGGGAAGGGTCCTGCAAATGACAGAACGACTGAGCAATAATATCATTTAAATTAAAACTGTCGCATGTGACCCAAACGTGTCCTAAATATCGTTACTCGATACTGTCATAATTTGTGACATTTTTGTTTCACTTTCATTGTTATTTTCCAAATTGCGAGTGTCATTTTTCGTTTCTCTTTGCTTCGTAATGTGATGTGGGTAAAAAGGAGACAATGAACTGGTCAATCTGATGCCACTTGGCAGGAAGTGAAATTGGATCCTTTATCAAATCCCCGTGAGTGCATTTGGTTTTATTATGGGAGTACGTGACTGTGTCCTTCTTCGTCCTTGAGTACAATCCAGCCATCACCACAACCGTGGGAGAACTATTTAGGTATGTGTCTTTCTTTTTCCATTCATCCTTCCAGAATCCAGAAGATACTACATAATTGTAATTATTACAATGCAGTTTTATTCATTTATTATGCGTATTTTTCTTTTCGTTGGACGTAATCTCTTGAAATCCTATTTCTTTCATTTGGACAGTATTTAACTACACATTTTCTTCACAAACGTATCTCTGTAATGTATTTATATGTACTCGCTCTGGTTCTTTTACTAGTTTGTAATAATGGCTAATTGTATTTGTAAATTAGTGTATAAAGAATTGGCAGAGTAGAATCTTTGAACACTGTTAGTTATGCAATTACACATTATAAATAAAAATAAAAGTATCGCGTCAGTTTTCTAGATATGCCCGAAATAGTTGAGAAAGTTAGTAAATCATGCTTAAAACTTTGCAGTAACAGTAAGTAATGAATTATCAATGTTATATTGTTTTAATAATATGTAGTTAACTTTGTTAGAAAGAAAGATTGTTATGTGGGAGAAGTTGGGATAAGGAAAGATACATTGGTCATTTGGACAAATGATCAATTTGGATCAAGGATTTTAATTGTATAACGTGGGATGTGATGTGAAACTTATACGGGATTCGTTTCTCAATCCAACTATCTAGGAAATATTATTAATTGGAATTGTGAAACAAAACGTGGCCCGGACCCGGAGCACGATCTTGGTCGTAGCTTCTCCTCCAGATTTCTATGAAAAAAGGCGTTAAAATGAATGTCACAGTTGGTAAACCTCACTTGGAAATATGTAACAGTTTCTCTTTTGCGTAGTTTGATTCGACTCAAATCAATTATTAAAATAATTCTACACAAACACAATGCGAAATGTTTTAAGTATGTTAATTCAAGAAAACATTATTTGTATTTAGGTTTATTTTCACCCTTTAAAGTTTTAGAAAGGTATATGAATCTGGCCAGGCATTAGGCATGATTAATTTTTGGCTTGAATCATCAGGGCGGCAAGGTCGGGGCCCGGAAGTAATCTTACATGAACAAAGTGTATTTATTTTCATGTGAGAAAAAGTGTTTAAGCTATGATTAGGGTTGTAATGGAATATGTACAAAATAAAATAAATAACAGTAAGGCTTACGTAAGCGAGGTTTAGTGCAACAGTGCAAGTGACATTTGATACATCTCTGTGTTCTTCAATAATTGAACATATAGCAAGTGCATGTGTAGAAGAAAAAAAACCTGTTCCATATCAAATCAAAGATCAAAAGTTGTCTGGTCATCTGGTAAACGCACTGGAGGCAGCTTCTCTAATTGACTCATTGCCAAGTTGTTTGACGAACAAATTACATGAATGAATGACACTTGACGAGGTTACGTAAATGACACAATGTATGAATGTGTGTACAGGGTAAATACCATTAAAATGTATATGGCTCATAAATAAACAGGTGTGATAATTATCTCATTAACAGCTTGTTCATCGAATCACTTTCCCTCGCGCTCGTGTCATGCCGGTTAAATGGTACAGGTACATATTATGCATGCGGTTTACGATCACGATGTTTACATTTACATTCTTAAAGGATTGTATAAATTCGCCATTATCATTAAATGAGCTAATGGAATTTTTACTATTTAACACTTTTTGAAATGCCTTTTTACTTCGTCTTGTTGTTTTCTTCAAGATGTTGAGTTTAAGACACGTAAGGAGAATCGTGTTTTGAATTTCCATTTTAGTCATTTTACCCAGTCAAATAGATTTCCACAAGGGACTGAGAAACTTTTCCTAGTAAGAAACAAAGTTATTATATCTTGATGAAGAACACATAAAACTTCATACTGACTGGGACTCTAAATTTTCGACAATAAATAATATACATTATGTATCTAAATAAGTTTTGGTTACATTTTACAATATGTGTACACAAAAGTGTTTGTCCTTAAAATATAAATTTTGGGGAAGGTTAAAAGGATTTGTTGAGTGTCAGTGGTTATCTGCGGCGAACTCAATCCATAAAAATTAACGAATTTATCAACCTTAACTAGGATTTTAAAAATGAAACATTTGCATTTCCACATTAGTCATCACCACTCTTCTGATGTTCATGTAAAGGTTCGATGATTTTATTGATTTTATAAAGCTTGATTTATTAAAATTATAGCCAATATGAATTTTGAAGCAAACCGGGTGGTTTATTTTAATATTTAGCTTCCGTTGTCCGCAAGATAGCATATTAATTCTTGTGCATAAGTATAAAATAATAGATACGTTTCGCTTTTACTCTGCAATTTATGTAGGAAGATTTTCTAATTCCGGTGTTTTCATGTAGCTTTTTTAAATAATAAATATACAAGGTAAAGCTGCGAGCTATTAGGTTTAAAAAGGCTAAAGCATTCCAGTTTTTGGTAATTTTTTAGTAAGCAAATCATAAAAATTCCAATTCTGTATTAAGAACATTAAGAAGTTGTCTGTGGTTGTGTTGTATTAACATCAAGATTTGTCGTAACCAAATAAAGCTAACAAGGACAATAAATGTAGTGCTTTTACTGCTTTTAGTGCTTATGCAATTGCATCGTTCATTAAACGAATTTCTTGTTTAAGTTTCCGCTGATTTATTTTTTATATCGTTGGTCTACATACATTACGACGACAGTTCTTCCTCAGTTTTCTGTCTTTAAAACATCCATCCCCAAACCGCCAATCGTTGTTGTGTTGGTTGGTGTAACAAATGCAAACTTACAGTTCTGTAAGTTACTTGCTCAGTAACTCATTTCGTAGCACAGAGTATAAGTTTACAAGCAACTTGACTGTTATAGTTGTAAATTACAACTTGTAATTTACAAGTTGTAAATATGTAATTGTATATTGTCTTGTGATCTTGTAAGCCGATGATATAAATGAACGCTTATCGCTATCACAAACAAGCTAATCCATCGTAAACTCGATTTACAATAGAAATCGTAAAGTTTAAGCAAAGCACCAACATAAACGATTGCATAAAGTAAATATCTGTTGTGATTGTGAAATTGTGGTTATTACTGATGACACAAACTTCAAACTACTATCGTATGTATACATAAACTTTGTCATAAAGATATTACGATACTTGAATTGAAAGTTAAATAAGAGCAAAAGGAATCGAAATGTAATACATGCTCGGTGGACAAAGAAATAACTTTTTAAGAATAACCATTTCTATACTCTTACGTATCCTAAAAGAAAATGTAAAAATAGATTTTTGTTCCATAGCACAAAACACAAAAAGTCATGCACAAATACATGCATAAGTCATATATAGACAAAGGAAAACCGCCATGTTTGGCTGAAAAAATGATGTCTAATGTCATTGCAATGCTACACGTATGGAATTTTCCAGCAATTTTATTAGTATTTCTTGTTGTTACAGACATGGGGTTTCGTGTCTTCATACTTGTTTTGGACTTTTGTTAATTTGATTTGCATGAAAGCAAGCTTGGCACGAATATTATATTTATCTACTGTCGTTTGGATAGAGGTAAGCCAATTTTGTCGCACGATGCAATGATATGATACTATTATGAGTAAGAAGTTTGTAGTTCTTCTTGAAAACAGTTAATGAGAAAATTCTGGAGTTGAAACATCTGAGTAAATTTATAATTCGTAATGTTTCTCACTTTATCTATCTGTTGTGTGACTGACGGCGTAGAGTAAAAGACGAAACGTGAAACTGATTTCGATTATTTTCTGTCTACACTACAGATCAACATGATCATGATGCTTTCTTAAATATTTGTAATGCTTACACAAGCTGTATACAATTCACTTTGACGATTTGACTCTTTTGTTAGTCATAAGCAAGCATAAATAATGAAAAAATATTATTATGCAGAGCAAAGTTCATTAAACAAAATCTTTGTGGGCACACAAACTTGGGCGTTTTGGAATTTTGCAGACATTTGACTTTCCTGCGTAGGCGTTTAGTATCAAGGAAAAGAACCTAGCTACAGTAAATAGGTTCACTGGACCTCCACTGTATCTGGAAACTCGACTCTAATTTGTTGGTAGATACTGCCACTGCTGTGATCGTGTTGTGATCGTTAATTAGGCCAGGTTTGTAATTAATATGCCATTGTGTACGCTTAAACATCCGTGAAATCGGGAGTATGTATGCATTTTAGTTGGAAAATTAAATAAATATCACGGAAAACAGATCATATCTCCGTCTCCTTCACGTTCTGGTTTGTGTCAGTTTATGAGTGGGCTTGGTTGAGCGAGTGCCTTTGTCTAGTCTGAGATGATGTTTGAATTTGTATAATTCACTTCTAGTCTAGAAGTTCTAGATCTGTTTGTGTCAACAACGAAATTGAGAAATTTTCTAGATTTTATTCGCTGGTTTCCAAAAATTAAAAAGGGACTGGAATTTTCAAGCTTCGCTGGAACTTGTCCAGGCCCCGTTAATAATTAATAAAAAAGGCTACAAAGATACGACTAACGAAGTTGTGCATAAAATTGCCTCGATAGTTTTTACGGAGCTAAATATAAGTGACGGTGCAAGGAATGTTCAAGTCTAATATTTACGAAATGTTCATATTGCTTCTTTTGCTCACGGCCTCACCATTCAGGAATGGATTTAAAAACTGAACGAAGCGAAATAATAATTGGATTGCAGTAAGACGAGAATAGTTTTGGTACTTTTTGTTTCAGAAGAAGTGTGAAATTGGAAGGAAGGTAATAAAGTAATTTTCGTTGCACAGTTATATTAATAATAGTTATGGGTATCCTATCCAGTAATACAGATGTGCTTTGCCTCGAAAAAGTAATGAGAACGGAAGTGCTTCTGTTCTTCATAAAAAGAAGAATGGAAACTTTTTGTTTAAATGTTGCTGCTTTGATAATTTACAGTGATTTCAGCAAAACCATAATGATTATCATGCTATGCCTACCATGTTAAAGTAGAATGTATAACTGTCTAACTTGACACTAAAATGACTGTTTTGTGGTTCAATTAGGCTAACATGTGGAAAAATTTAACTAAAACAGGACGCGAGTTATTTATTCCAAATGCACTTTGATGTACAGAAAGTTAGCAGAATTTGGTGCCCACATGTCGCATCTTTTGATCAGGATTACCAGATTATAGTTATGGTTCATAAAGGAAGTTACAGTTGTCTAACTTGTTTATCGCTCGATAGATCTCGACTCAAGTTGAACCGCTCAACATGACCTAATAAAATGGCAACAAAAATAGATTCTTCTATTCCAGCAAAAGGCACGCATATTATTAGTAGAATATCCTGCTGAAACGTGGGCACGTTAAGAATTTTTTGTTTGTAAATATTTTCTACCTTCAGCAGCATTTTATTGGACTACTTTACTATAATTAGATTTACTCTGCTTACTGTCTAATCTAATCTTTTATCAAATAAAATAGAAATGCTCTAAAGGTGCTTTCACAACTTTTTAACATATTCTGCCAGGGTGTAATTACAAATATATTTACACAGTTCGTTTAATTAGTAGTCATGCTTTAAGGATTAACTGAAAAGTGTAAAATAGATAGGAGATTCATGATCATGGACGATGTGATGTAACTTACAACTGTACATCATGTATATATGCATGTTGCGCACACCTTGCACTTTCATAAAGAACTCTGAAGTGAGGATTCTGAAGAAAATTTCTTTTAAAAGTTTCGCTGCTAAGTTTTTCAGGATTGGAAATAAATATACAAAATCTGTTAAATTTTTGTGATCCCGTTATTTTAACTGTCACCAGTCATGAATAACGTAAGCTAGAACAGCATTTATTCATTAATTTGTCACACAACATTCTTATTTATCATTAAAAGTATTTCTTTTAAAAATTAATCACTATAAGTGTTTCAGTAATATTCATTGTGAATGGGTTAAAATTATGGTTCATTTTTTCACAAATATATCAGTGTTGGGGTGTCGTAGTTGTAATGACAAGTTTGTTCAGAGCTGTCTCCTAACGTTTCACAACAACATTCCACTAGATCTACACGCTGGATTTTAAATGCCAGTTATTTTCAGACGTAAAGGTTTTTCTGTAAACAACCTAGAGCTCATACTTTCATAGCGAAAGCGTGACTGCTCTGTCTTTAAAGTTCCACTTGAAAATCGTAAACAGAAACATTTTTCTCGTCTAACGAGCTAGCTTCAAATTCAAACCCTCTTTCAAAATGTAAATCCTCAAACCGAAAAGTAGCTCCATTTCTTTATTAGTGTCAAGCATGTGAAACAGGGACAGGGCATCATCTTCACACTTCTGCAGAAATATAATGGAATATGTAACGAGGAGGTGAAAATCATAAAATGTTTTGTAAGATATGAAATGAAGAAATCAAGATCAATTATTTTTTCGCATTTTTTTTCGGAATAAAAAGATCTCATTCATAAATAATAGTTACACCACAAGACGAACAAGAGTACTCTGAGAGTCTGAAGAATTTATTGGTAATGAATCATATATATGTCAACAACTCTCGTGATTTGTCCATGGGAGTCGGGAGTCCTACGTTGAAGCTTGTTAGCTTTTCGTTTTTGTTACCTCACTATACTTCGTCACAATACTTGTATTTTAATGTGTCGTGAGATCTTCATACAGCATTACGTTCTGGGAATTAGTCAGCGTATCCCATCAAAGGTTCATGTAGGAGCACGATGTGCAATTATTTCAATTTTTAGCTTTACTTTGTTTATTCTCGGAGGACATGAGTGGTAAGTTGTAATAGGCTTAAAAAGATATTTATAAAGTCCGCGGAGAGCTTTTTTGGCTACTGTTTAACAGTGAAATTGAAATTGAAGCATCGCGGAGGAGTAAAAAGGTTTTAATCTGACTTGAGGATTGAGTTCGTCAATTTGTTGAGATAGTATCTCATAATATCATGAGTGGGTTGTTTTCAGTTTTTAAACTAATAACCCTGAGAATTTTGGGATGAGTGATGATAGTGATATGCATGCCATCATCACATTTTTTTAAAGTTTAACACCCACCCTTAGCCGAATCATGGTTTGGTAGGAGAAAATCGACATGGTTCCAAATATCGCTGGTTACTATATTTTTACGACATTTTAGGGAAGAGGGGTAATGTAAATGTCAAAAAATGAAAATACCTACATTATCACAACACTCTTACCACGAATGGTGTGCTTGTTGCCACTTCTAATGGGGTTCGCGAATTGGATTTTGACGAAATCTGGTAAAGTCGATAAAATGCATTAAGCTCCAACAAATAACTTCGTTAATGTAGGGTGAGGTGAGGGTCGCAGAGTGTCATGAAGGTTAACTAGGACTTTGATGATTTTTATTTTCCCACTGATATTTTCGATTTTATACATCAATTCCAATGTTCAGTTTGTAAAAATCGATTATGTGAACAGAATTCTGTACAAACAAAAACCAGAACCCATGCAGAAAAAAAATATCCAGCTTCGGATCCTGTATCCTGTTAAATGCCATCAGACATCATATAAATGAAGCAAAGGATCACGTAAAATGAGCTGTGGTTTTCGCCGGATTATATAAAAATATATAGCATTTCAAGTAATTAATTTGAAGCGTGGTAAAAGTAATAGTACACCTGCATCTCATCTAGCTACATATGTATGCACATGAGACACGCCTTGCGAAGATTTTAATAACAATAAAATGGAAAAGAGAGCCCGAAATGAGATATCGAGAAAACCGAGGCTTTTTAAGGAGGGATTTCGATTGTATAAATAAATAGTTTGGAGATAAAATGATAAAATAATGGAAAGGTTCGTTTCGCTCCGTGACAGCAAATGTCGACAGGTTTCATACTTGATAAACTATGTATTACGTACGTAGTCTTCTTATAACGTTATTTTATTATTATCAAGTTTGGTGGTGCTTTCCATCACCTTTTCGCACGCAAACTTATTTTCTTCGTCAGGGCTCTTTGAGTATCTTCAAAAATGATGTTTGTGTGATAATTCAATTGGGGACTCGATTGTCAGTCAAATAGTGTGATAGTAG
>VYYJ01005238.1:0-11514 GCA_021029165.1 Cyphoderus albinus
TGTTATGTTGTTCGTTAAAACGATCACTGCAAAAAAGGAATTGCAAAACGTTATGTACATGCCTGCTGCATGATCTGTCTCTTTCATCTGTGAGTCAGTCAACACAAACATTTTTGGTCGCGTCATCATCGTCAACATCATTCTCGCAACTTTGTATAAAATATCCATTTTTTCTCTGTCTCTCTTCCCGTGCAGTGAAAACAAGGAGTTTCTGAGAACTGAAAAGGCGGACAAAGGGAGAAGAGGGACAGTTAAAGGGAAGGAAAAATTACTGCGATAAAATTCTCCATTAAGTGGATCCGAAAATAGAAAAATGGTGGTCTGTTAAACATGAGTTAAGTAGAGATTTTCACAACGAATCGGATTTTATTACTGAGCGTGCTGGCTGCCTAAACGGCACTTTTTCCTCGAAATGCCTTTAACGGGCAATAGACAAGATGATGTGATATCAATAAATCAATGAGAAAAAATTGGCTTGGATAACTGGAAAGAGAAAGAGTAAAGCGTAATGCAGAGTGTTTCAGGGGAATGAGTAAATCGATTTTGCAAAACAGCCTCAAATAGGCATTTTCCTTATCTTTGAAAAAAATTGTGGGTATCAACGGAAAGAGGCACTCGCTCGATGCCTGCAATGTAGAACGGGCGACGTCTATAGCGGAATTAGAATCACGCGTGCTTCAAACCGTAAGATGTGACGGAATAATTCTGTCGACATCAACGATGTTGGTGATCAAAGCAGACAGGAATAAATTTATGGAATATTCTCAACGACCATTTTCTTTTGCTAATGTCCTTAAAAAGTATAATCCCCACATTCACTACCACCCACACGCACCCCAATGAAAGTCGCTTTCGATAGCTACGTATAACATTTCGCTACGCTCCCGCTCTAGATTGAATTCATTTAAGTAGCTCGCCGTGTGCGCAGAATTTATTTTCAATTCTTAATAACATAATACTTGCCACGTCTGTAAGTAAAAGCTGTAAATGATACGCGAGACAACATTGATTTTCTAAATTCTACCACTTTACGAGCAAATTTTGAAAATAAAACGTGGTAAAGTGAGGTAAAGTGACAGTGACGAGAAAACACGGTGAGTGGAGAAATTAGAAGTGTAACCTTAATCCTGAAACAAGGACGACTTGAAAATGATACTTTAAAAAGATAAGTGCCCAGGAACAAACGTTTTTTTAGAAAAATAAAAATAATAATCAGTCGACAATTTTCATTTTACTGCTGCTCTGCTCTAAAAGTACACTTTTGCGGTTGATGGTTGTTGATGACACGCTGAGAATGGGGACCTAATAAAATTGCAATGCAATGATAAACCTAGAATGATATGACAAGAGAGCGACACACACAACGACATATCAAACTGTGCTTAAGCATGCTAAGAATTTTATTTTTCTCATACCTAAAAAAATTCTCGCTGCTCTTCCTCAGTTCGTTCGTGTTTATGTTTATTTTAGAAGTAGGCAGTTGGGAAGCTCTTTAAGATGTCAACGGCGAGTCAAGCTTTCAAAAAACTATCATTACTCTAACGGACTCTAACGAATAAATTGAACATCCTTAATTTTCTGTTGGTCCAAGTGACATTTAAAAAATCACATCTTCATTTTCCACAGCAAAGCTCAGGCTCAGTGACGTAGTTGCAAGCTGCAAGCAATGCAATGCGGCCATAATGATAATCATGTCCTCGAAAGGAGTTTAAGACGATTATTTTCATTTTTCTCCGAAACGCTCACGTTTTCCCTTATGTAATTTTTTCTGTTTATTTTTACATTATAATTTCCTCGTTTAATGAAGAAAAAAATGTGTTTGGCCGAGAATGCAGGCATAGTGGAACTTGCACGATTTTTTTCTTATTATTGTAATTTGGTGCGGTAATAAACCAGGCATAAAAATGTACATGATCACAATACAATATGAAAATGTTATTGAAAAGAGAAAAGATATTTTTAACTTCTTTGGTGGATGCATCCTGAATAAATTCGTTGTGCAGCAGTGAAAAGGCATAAGCAGAAAAAATAGCGTAACAAAAGGATTTTTTTTTATAAAAAAAAAGAATTTTTTGATCTTTTACCTTTTAGCGATCCAAATACAGTTAAGATTAGCACTAGGATGTAGTGATGTCGGTGGATGTGAAGAGAGGGAGCGTAAAAACGCCAGGACGCCCTGCCTTTCATGTTGGTTAGAGATGAATGCGGTAATTGGGATAACAAAGAACTGCACAACGACTGTACCTTAATTAATGGATATCCTTCACCGTCACCAAAATCACGAGAGAAAATGTGTCGGAGCAGTTAACACTGTTCATTTGATGAGGTTGATGAGGTCAACGGAACACTGTAGTCAAAAATTCTTAACATTTTGTTGCCAATTATTTTCCCTTCCGTTCGATGCAAATTATACATGATCTCTCATTCACTTTGATGTGGGTTCGCTGTACTTCCTACTGGATTTAATTATCTTTCGTCTACCGACACACAAAAAACGTCCTAAACTATTTCTCGTTGAGTTCGCTCGTTATCTGTTTAATTAGGATTAGTTTCAATATCACTAGGAAAATATTAAAATGTCAGAATGTTGATGACGCTTAATTTGCAAGTATCACGCTAACCAATCTGATGAAAAATGTTTCTATTCCTTGAAAAACTCAGCACTGATAGACAGTACTTTGAAAGTGTGTAGTGAAGCCGGAGATTTTTGCGAGTTAATCGAGTTTGCATAATAATAGGAGAGAAAAAAGTGTTAAATGAGACAGAGAGTAGCAGTGATTACACTGTGAGGATACACTGCTTATTATTTGACGAGGAAAGTAAAAACGGAGGAACAGGAGTTCATAACTCCCATGTCGCCATTGCCCCAGTTTGCCGGTCTGCCTACGCTACGCTACACTCTCTCAAGAAAAAAGTTTTCTCCGTGCGTCTCCTAATCCTCGAGTAAATCGACAATCAGAGTTTTGTGCTTGCTGAGATGTGATGTAGTAGTAGTAGAGAGCACATAATGCCAAGAAACATTTTTATACTGTAGTTTACACACTAGGAAAAGTTTATCAAGCAGTTATAGAAAATTAAAAAGCAGCTCACACTTTTTTCCGTTATGTAAGCTTTGTCTGTCTTTTAATCGTTATTAGTATGTAGATTCCACTCACTCTTATTATACTTTGACTAACTTAGTTTTCCATTGGTGGATTTTTCGGAGTGAGAGTCAACTCTGAACTAGACACAAAGAGCAAGTTTTCTTTTTGGATCAGTGTTATAATGTGGTATGCAAACATGATCTGTTACATGATATTGGACATATGAACGAAAGTGTTAATATTTATAGAAAAGCCTCCGTTGAGATGAGACAGAATCGTGGAGCTCAAGACAGGACTTGTGCCATTTCCTTGTTTCACTTTCTCGGCCCACATCAACTCTTGTAGCAGCAGCTTCGAGGATGGAGGAGGAAGTCGACGTATTGCTGGCATATCCACTTCATCACCCACAAAAATCCATTGAAAATGTACGAGCTTGTTCATAGACAGGAGAGGACACGGGAAATGTTGATGAACATGGCTAGCTTGAATTGTGTATATTTTTGCACTGCATTATGTATTTCTATTAGAGACATTTGCTAATGTACTTTTTTATTCTTTTTTCCTCCTCCTCTCAATTACAAACGATATTTTCCCAACTTCTCGTTGTACATCAGGCAAAAGTGAATTTTCTGAACGGATGCCAATAAGTTATGCCTTGGAGTTTCTCTTCTTTACTTTGTCCAACAAACTACTCTCATGTACGAATGGGAAAATCGTGTCGATGTACTCTGTAAATCTACAACTGTTATGTATTCTTTTCCTCTCTCGAAAGAAAAACGAGTCCGCTTTGATGTGTGGTGTTTTGTCTGTTTGATGCTTCCAATATGCGTAACAGTTTAGCCTTCTTAAAGCTGCTCGCTCTTCTTCATTTGCTCATCCTTCCATTTTTCTCCCAACACCACTCAGACAATTTTCATGCGAGTTGAGTTGTTGAAAATGTTTGAAAGAAGAAGTTTAATGCAAAAGTCGATTCTTGCTCTTTTCCAAAATGCGTATTCAATTCTTCTTTTATTTCATTTCATTCACTTTTTCCTTTTGTCCCTTTTAAAGCCTTTTCCGATTTCTTTTGCTCCTCTTTCGAGTTCTTCTTAGGAAAATGACCAAGTGGAGCGGGAAGGAGAGCGAAAGTTGGTTTGCGAATAATACGAGGATATTTCGATCTGGATCTCCTTTCTTTCTATTTTTTGGCAAATGTCAAGTCAAGTAATGGCAAGAAAACTGAAATACTGCCACTACTGCACAAGAGGAAAACGGAGTTCTAGAAAATGTATGAGTGGCTTCTTCTATTATTATCCTTTTATATAGAACGCTCGATGGTGGTCGTGGCCATGCTCTTCTCCCATGGCATTGTCTCTTTTGCAGAGTAGAACAGTATAGTACAATACTTACACACACACAATGGTAAATGGCAACAAGCACCAGTTTTTAATTCTATTGGGTATACACAAATGTATCCAACTTGTAGTAATATTAATGTTATCCACCATGAATAATCCAGTAGCAGTATTTTTCTGCTTGCCCAAATGGACAACCGCCGCTTTCTCACTTCTCACACATGCTCCAGTTTCTCCAGTTCATTTCACAATGGCCGCACTCTTTTCATAAAGCTCCTCTGCTTTTTTTTCTTTTAGACACACACGCAGCTGTAGAAATTTATATTTTAAAGAACAAACGGCCTCTGTTCTCTGCTCCTTCTTTTCTCTTTCACTTTTGTCTCTTATGTTTATGTATTTTGTATTACTGTTCGTGCGCCATTTTTTCTAATGGGAAATGACTTAAAGAAAGAAGAAAAAGAAGAAATGAAGGTGACAAGCCAAGTCAACGTCCTAGAAATGGAATTATCTTGTCTGTTTGATAGAAACTTTCTTCTCGAATCTCCTTCACCTTTAAAATAAAATTGTTCCAGTCTAGTCACTTCCAGGTAAAGAAAACCGTTGTTATTTTTGTCCGAAGAGAAAAAAGCATGCAAGCCGCACGCACGAGCAGGCAGAGAATTACTCTGGAAATCTACCTAGAAGACTGAGTTATTGGACACGGAGAGAAATAATTATTATTACGGTGTTTATATTTTAGTAGTAGTGGTTAGAGTGTAATGTGGAACACCTGAGAGTGAGTGACTGTGTAATAATAATGAGCAGGATTATTGCACTGCGGAGAAATGTGAGACACTGAAATACAACACTTGACTTTCTATTTACTTTTTCGCTCGGTAAAAGCTGCTTTTCTTTTGCTTGCGAGAAGTGAAAGAAAGACGAGTGAAAAAGCTTGTCTACGTGAGCAGCGAGGAGATGTTCTCTGTACGTCGCCCACACGTGCACTGACAGAAAAAGGGGAAACTTCAGAATAGCTTTCTGCTCGCGGCTCACACACGACACTCACTTCAACTCAACTCGTCCTCTCGCTATCCTCAGTGTGAGAAAAACAGGAGCATTCGTTGAAACGAAGAGAGGAGCAATGGCACAACTACGTACTACCATCTACCAGTCTTATCCCAGTGTTGGGAGCTGTGAAATAATTGTGTGTGGCATCGGCATCGCATCGTATCGCAGCTCAACTAACTAAGCAACCTGGTAGCTCTGTGCGTATGTAAAATGCTCTATTCGTAGTAAACAGAAGCAAAAGCAACGTCCTTTTAGTTTGCAGAAGGATGCTCGCCTTCAGTTATCCTTGAGTCTTTGTGTTGTGTCCAACGATCATCTAAAGTCACTAGCAAGTTATCCAGAGCCTTTTAGCTGAAAGCAGGGCCATAGTAGCAGTAGTGGCAGCCAAAGTAATAATAAATACAGCAATACAATATGCACAGTTCACGTCTCTAAGAAATGAGCAACCCTTCGTTTCCTTTTTTCTTTCAATTTCACTCTCTCCAAAAACATCCTTTTCTTTATATTAATATATTTATATTTATACCTATACCATTTCATTCATTCACTTTCCATAATATTCAATATTATGCATCATGTGCACTGGAACACTGCTTTTCCCTTTGCCCCGCTCCTGTCTTATAAAATTTTCCTTTTCAGTCTCAACTCCACTTTGCTTTGCACCACAGTCCTCAATGAATGAAGGACTGAATGAAGACAAGGTACAAGTGCAAGTTATAGGAAAACGAACTTTCTACGACTTCGTACTTTCTACATTGTCGGCTTTTCTCCGTTTTTGATTATTACGACCACGACCGCCTCTGCCTGCGTTGAAACAACATTCTATTATTATAATAAGTATGATGATATTCTGGTGAGTGAGTAAATGCCAAAGCACGTAAAAGTAAGGAGAGAATGTATACGAGGACGGCAATAATACGACGGTGGCATTCTGCACGATAATACATTTTATATAGAAGATGACGATGAGTGGTTCAACTTGAAGCTCCAGAGTATCTAGGCAAGACGACAAGCAAGTGGCGTTGAAGATGATGACGATCATCATCATCATTGCCCGATCGTGACGATGATGATGATGGTGCTTTCTTTCGCTTCTAGTATGTTACTTAGCTTTCTTTCACCAATCCAATTTTGTCCCCTTCTGCTTTCTCATATACAGTCATTCTGTCATTTTTTTGCCTCTAAGAAAATTTTGATTGCACTACTTTACTCCAGAGTACGGAGGGAAAGAGAGAAAAAATAATCATAAAACGGGAGAAAATCATAAGGTCGAACAGGCAAAGATGGAATTAGAGAAGTGGTTGTATTGCCTGGTGATAGCAATAGCAATAGGAGCGGTGGCTCGAGTGGTGATGAAAATAGTTCGAGTTTCCGGATTTCTTTTTCTCCTACTTTCCCCATTTATCCGTTTGTTTGTGACGACTCACTGAGTCTTTGTACTGCCACTTGCTACGTGTTGTGTTTGTGTCTTGTGTTTTTGGGTACGTTCTTTGTACGCTACTGTTCACCGTTCGCACAGCAGTGGAGCAGAAACAAGCGGAGTATGTATCAACAACTGCTTACTCGGTACTAAAAAAGTTTCCTCCGCTCCAATATTTATTTGCGAAAATAATGGAGGTGGGTGGAGTGGAAGCGGTGGGGTACAAGTAAATGCAATTCACTTTTATTACGGAGATAATTGAACACCGAGCAAATATGGATCGGGATAATAACTTATAATGCCGCTGCAGCAATATTTTCATCAAACCGTGCCTCCTGCTCTCTTTCCTGCTCTTGGTTCTCCGGTTTTACCCACTTTTGCATAATCGAGAAAATCCCTTTGTATGAAAACTATGTAGCTGGAAGTGGAAAATGTTTTCTCCAGTTATGAAAGTTCCCAGAGAGCAAAGGGTCATGTAATGATGATCACTGTTTAAAAAAAAGAATTTTAGTCATGTCCCGGTTAACCAGGTGGATCATTACTATTACTAGATTGCGTGATTATTAACCCTGAAATTAAAAATACTTCTGCTGACAGCTCCGGCTGGAGAGTCTGAGCTGTCGAGCGGTACTAAAAATAATATCAACTAATAACAAGATACATAAACATACAAAATCGCATACTTTGCAAATTAAGTATTTAAGCAAACACAGACCTAAAACCCCCGATCGTGCCGTCGTGTAGTGCATTTCATACTGGGGACCAACACACTTTGACGTGTGGCTTGGCTTTGGCCACAATGACGTACATAATTCCAATTACTTACACCTGTCCATTCTCTGGAAAAGGTCCAGGCACGGCAGAGCGATATATCATGGGAATAAATAAAAAAGTGACATTTCATAATAAAGCCATTAATAATTTGAATGTAATTAGTAGGTCAGGCGAAACAAGCATTGAACAAGAATTGGGTACAAATTCGTGAGTGCATTTGCATTTTGTTTTACGACTCCCTTCCAGCTCCCTGCCGGCCTTACCCGCTCTTTGATATTATCAATCACTCTCCGAGTGACGACTTTGTCGGTTTGCTTGATTATGTATGTATACATGTGCAGTGTTACAAATTATGTTCTTCTGTTGTTCGCCTACCTGATGACGAAGGCGACGGCGACGGGAGAGGATGATAAATTTAGTAACGAGTAAAAAAACTAAAATAACATTATGCCAGCATGTTGTTGTAATATAATGTATTCATTACACACTTCCCTGATTATTTTTGTAACTTGCGTGTCCCGCTCTAATCTACCCCATGTCTACTCTCAGCGAAGCGACATTACATAAAATGTTTACCCATGTCAGTTCGGGTCACCTCCCCATTCCATTTCATTTCATGTAGGCAGAGTGCCGAGGTGGACGTGGAGGTGGTCACATGTACAATATGTATGTGCGACCACTGAGCCTATCATTTGCACCATTTGCTGTAGATGCTGATTACGTAATTTAGATCAAATAACGAGATGCTTCATATGAAGTCACTGCTTCCATTTTGAAGATGGAAGCACAGCAATGACACGAGGCACGCGAGGACGCAATAATTTTTTTACCGCAAAATCTAAATGAAGTGAATGAAGCGAAGGACAGGTAGAAAGGCCACACGTACAGAGAGTGAAATCTAAATCTAGGTTTAGGGTTATTTTTATCTAGAGTGAGTTCAGACAATGCTTGCCTCTATACAGAGTAGAGTTCCCTTGATTGTGGGAATTTATCCATTTCTGTGTGATGGGATATTGTAGAAGAGCCATTGCACTTGCTAAATAAATAAATGTAGCCCTGTACAATGTCCTAAATATCTTTTTATGCTTTTCGTGTATTTTCCTAAGTAAAGCCATAAATGAATAATCTTATCCATCATGTTGGCAAGTTTATGTCAAAAAAAGCTCGTCAACCGGCGCTCGAAGATTTTAATGGGCAGATAAAAAATGAATGGGTCTAAGTTAAGTGCAGCTGTGCCAGTCTACCATAAAAATATGTTTGTTTCAAATACACAATTAATGACACGAAAATATACAGCTTGAGCCACTAAATAGAGACATTTTATTTTTCTTCTGGTGTGTGGTAAGTGAAAAAAGTGAACAACAGTTTTACATTGCTCTTGTGTTCATTACGAGTGCCATAAATGCAAAAAAGCGGTTTACGATGATTGCAAGCATCTTTGCTCTGCCAGTTCTTGCTGCATTTATTTTCACTTTGTTCCAGTTTATTTTTTGCTCATGTTGCTCCACCGTTGTGGGACTTCTTCAGCACGCAACATTCATCTCAGCTAAAAATAGACTCGCGGTGCAATGGACATTTGCATAAGTCGTTCTGACTTGTACTGAGTCACCATCACCATTAAAAACGTGTAATGACCGTGTTCAAATTGCATTGTTCCGCTATGATTTCTGTGAGCGCGTTACGTTAGGTTGTTGATTAAGCATTTTATTTGGTAAAGCGGTGCAGCACCCTTCGCTTTTTACTGCACTTTCATTCCTACTTTTGTAATTAATACTAAAGTTTGCCCTTCATCACCTTGATCAGGTCTCAAGGATTGGAAAATGTTGAAAACTTCGCTTGGGTAGTGAGTGTGTGGGATGGTTTTTTTTTCATGATCAAAATTCGGAGCTTAAAATTCCAGGTGACCGAAGCAATAGCAAAGAGAGGCTCGAGTGATTTCAAAGTGAGAAAAACTTGTAAGATTGCATGACTGGCTGATGGGAAAAGACATTTTATGAATAATGTAGTAAATTTCATTTTATACAATCCAACCACAACCAGAATGTGGGAACAATGCAAATCTGATTAAAGTAACAATGTATCTCTGCAACTTTTACGTCTGTAGCATAAAGTTAAGGAATCAGCCTTATTTGAGATTTCAAAAAAGAAACTCCTCGACTCCACTCGATCATCCCTATCCACACAACACACTGTTAAGTAAGCAAAGTTTATAAATAACGAATCTTGTTTTTGTTTTAAGTGTGCTTTTAAAATTGACATTTACGTTGATTTCTTGGGAGACAAACGAAGAGTAACAACCGACAAGTGTTTGAACTCTTCGGTGTGTCGAACTGCTTGATGTGAGTGATGCGATGATCACTTATCGTTTTGAAAACAGTTTCAATTCAATGCACACGCAAAACTCCCACTTCCATTATCAATAATGCTACATACTCCTAGTGTGAGTGATGCACTTTGCTTGCTCTGTGCATTATAACCGTGCTATAATGTTTTTAGTAGCGCAAAAAATAATGTGACTAAAAGTCGCACTCCGCGGAGGTAGGTAGGAGGTATTTACTTTGAAACTTTTAATTCTTTTCTAAAATGTTATTTCAGCTTTAACGTACGTTCTGTTTTACTTGTGCCATTCCTCTTCTTTGCTTGATTGTCTCGAGGGAATGGGTTCATCTTTTTTCCCGAGCCATGTAAATGGAGAGAGCGAGAGAGCGGCGCACAAGAGTGCAAAACATTTTACAGAAGCTCTGAATGTTATAGAACGCAGATTGCCTCACAGCCACAAGCCAGAACTATGAAGAGGTATTTTATTTATGTGAAAGCAGTTCAATTGTAGTTTGTAATGCCACTAGCAGTACGTGAGCGAGTGAAATGAAAACATTGTGTAAATGATAGCGCATAAGGCAGAGGTGGAGATGGAAACAACCGTGAACTGTCTGCTCATTGCATTGTATTATTCAAAGTACTCGGAAGCAGGCACAGTTCTAAATAAGTAAAATGAGGTGATGTGAGACTTAAAAGGACGATTTATACAAAACAAGAGTTTATTATTGAAGAAATGTACGTATTCACATTCACGCAACAATACAATAATACCATTCTTGTTGTCGTTTTGCAAAGTTCAGTTTCAGGCCGAAGCTAAGATGAAAATAAAAANACGCAACAATACAATAATACCATTCTTGTTGTCGTTTTGCAAAGTTCAGTTTCAGGCCGAAGCTAAGATGAAAATAAAAATTGTTTTAATCGTTCTGTTGTGGATAGCGCATGACCCTTTCTGATGTATGGTGGAGGTATTGCAATTGAATGATACCACTCATTGTATGTAATTGTATTGACGACTTTTGCGTGCTCAAAATTCTCACAGTCTTTAACTGAGAAGAATTAACACACTGCCTGCACTGCATTGTGTACATATTTAGATTTTGATTGGCGACTATACATAAGTGAAAACTATCATTTATTCACTTGGTTGAGTCTATTAAATGTGGCATTTCAATATTATAAATAATAAATGAGTTATGGGGTAGTTGGGTATTTCACTGAACAATGTCTGTGCTGTCATATTTAGTGAATAAATTTTCACACCATATCAGGTGTCAAAAATATGCTCAAATACAAAACAAGACCACTTTTAATTTCGGATCAAAGTTTTGTTGCGTTTGCTTTTTTAAGCTGTTGCAACTTTGTGAAATAAAAAATAAAATAATTTCTGTGAAAAATTCGAGTTTGCTCAATAAATTTCTTCCCTTCTTTAAACGGCTGTGTATAAAAATCTAAATCCGGTGTAATTTTCTTAATATAATAAATTAATGGAAGTGACAGAACTAGTTTTGACACTAATTAGCGGAAACGATTTAGT
>VYYJ01005239.1:0-11513 GCA_021029165.1 Cyphoderus albinus
TTTTTAATTAATTCAATCATTTTCAACACTTGTCGCCGCATGTTGCCCGTACTAATAAACACAGTTTATTCGTCAATCATCAATCATCATCATTAATTTTTTCCGTCCTCATCTTTACACTGCCTGTAAGTAGTGTCAGTTCCACGGAACGACTAAAGTAAAAAATAAAGTTGATACAAATGACCCAACATTTGCTATATATTGGTATTCCAAGATGGTTCTGCAGCACGGCTTAAGTCTCATTTTCCGAAAACTTAAACTTGCATATTTTGATCAATTAGTTTTCCACATTTACTAGAATACATCATTTCCATTCGAGAATGTTCAGAGTGGAAAATTAATATCCTAACCAAAGACCATTTAATTATCCGGGATTAACTCATGATCATGAACAACACTTCAATTTAAAAATTCAATATGAAATTTAAATTAAGCTGGAACCATTTTGAATAGCCTGGATTGACTAACATTAAGCATCACCAGTAAATAGTTTGCCTACTTTGATGGAGTTTTTTAATTATTACTTTTGTTATTCGAAACAAACTGAAAAAAAAGAAAAAAAAGTTTTCCAACATTAACATTAGTATTCGTGCTAACATCTAGATTTTAATATGCTCAAGCAGAGTAATAGAAGAATCGAATCGAAGTAGAATAGCGAAAGGGGAAAACCTTCGGCTTATTTCTTACGACGGAGTAAACCTCCATTTCAATTAAAAATAATGGACTTTTTAATTGCTATTTTTCTGGAAAATATTTTTGTTTTTCAATTTCTAAAGGTTTACCGTTTGCGTACCACTCACTAGCATAGATGGGTATTGTCGTGCATATTTAGAGGTGCGTCTAATGTAAGAGAAATTGAAAAAAAAATTCGATTTTAGCAAGTTAACAATAAAAATAAATAATCATCAGGAAGGAGAAGAAATGGCTGAGAGAGAGAGAGGCCACGTCGTTGCTGCATAATCAAGCAAGTTATTCATCGTTTCATTTGACGTTTCAAATTCCCCCGAATTTTATACGCAGCATTAGCTGAATAAGTTGATTAGTAACTCTAGTTCAAGCTACTTAACTATTTGGTAGGAAGGGTGTAAATATGATCATATTCAAAATGTGGGGATTCAATTCTACGTTGGATTCAAAAGTTGCAATCATTTTGATTCTGAGTTTCACCTTGAGCCGCAAGGTTTTTGGTTCTTTGTTGGCATTAGAAAGAAGAGGAATGAATGAGCAGCCCGAGCGGAGCATCGCTTTCTCCTTGGATTTCATCTCCTCGTTGAATCCTGACAACTACGCGATCCACTTATTGAATTTGGAGCCATTTCTAAAAGAAAATGTGGACATTTCCATTTCCTCTTGCTCTTGGTGTCGATTCACAATATTCACAAGGAATTTCTCTATTTCTGAGAGAAAGAATGTGGGAAACAATAAATTGGCCACTTAGAACCCGAGGTTTCTCCAGCCGTACAAAGTGGTCTTTTCTTACGTTCCAAATTTTGTAGAAGTATTAAGATCATCCAGATTACACTCGGAGAGTCCGAGATGTGTTCATTTTTTGATTACAAGAGACAAAGAACTTGTGTACTCTTTCAACCTGCTAGATACGTCAGTGATGCTGATGAAACGAGCGAGCCCCAAGTCGATTCGCGAGATTCTCCAGAATCCCGTGGAATTCCACCGCCAAAATTAGTATAATGCTAGGGGAAGGATTAATAAAGCATTAATAATTACTAAACAATTTATTTTGAATGCCCTACCAATTTTATCTTTATACATAGCGACCAAGAATTGAGATGGAGAAGAAACGAGGTCTTAATTTTTCAAAATATTACCAGAAATGAGTCATAGCTCATTCTAAATCCAGAACAACTTCAAACTTAAAAAATATCTTCATTTTTTAAGATTTTTTTTCGGTTTAATAATTTCCATTCTTTGCAGTCCCATGATTCAAAATCCACATTGCATTGATCGTGTTAAAAACTGATAAATATATGTAACTGACTTTTTTTATTAATGTCGCCCTATTCTCGATGCTGTCAATCCCAATGATTTAGAATTTAATTTGTCTTGATACAAATTCTGAAAACATTTAAAAGTTAAATGCCATACTACAACGTCATGCAACATAATAAATACCAGAAGCGACATTTTATTAAAGTAGCTCGTAGTTTGTCATATTTGGTTGGAATAGAATGAGGCCGTACAGAAGTTAAAATCAAGCACACGACGTAAAGAAATTCGTGACTAATAATGTTCAAATTAATAAAGTAACGTTACATTAAACAGTAAAAACTTTTTCGTGCTAATGTGAAAAGTTTTTATCTAAATTAATTTTAATTTCCCTTAAATTAATTGAAGGATTATTTAATTACTAAATAATCTTTATACATTATTCTGGTTGACATCGATAAATTTGACAATTTAGTAATGTCATGCCTCCACTTTGCATATCTTGCATTAAATTTATTTAAAACATGGTTATCATTTTTATTCCTTAAATCTATCGGACTTCTCCATTATCAGAGAGAATTTTCTGATGGAGACTGGTAATTACATTGGTAAACCACATGTGGCATCGGCATAAACTTTTTTGTGGGTGGCACATCTTTAACGCATAAATCTCTTAAATAAATTCTTTCCAAATATTTTAGTTGAGGTTAACTATATGACTGTATCGGATTCTCTGCTTGTTTTTACTCATATGTTGATTGTTTTACACTTAAAATTTTCGATTTTGAAGAACAGTCGTGTCTTTATTCTGTCACCGCTAAACCTTTTCTTGGACTTCTATATGACGCTGGCGGCGAGCTCGACACTGCACTGTCCGGTCTTTTAATTGCGCACAAATCATGTTCGTAAAATGAAAATTTCACACTTTGATCAAAATTAAAGGTTCTATCCGATAGAGTCTGTCGACTATATATAGAGTCAGCTTCAGTGCGATAATTATCTGATAAGCACAAAGAAAGAAGCTTTCATCGTCAGTCCAAGTGGACACATTCTATTTTCTTCTAAGCACTAAAAGTATATATGAGGAAGTTTTATTAATACAAGAATTTAACAGTTGGTTTGTTTGAATATGATTTATGGTCAGTATTATAATTCAACATATACACACTAATTTTATGTTAATGACCTTTTTGTAAGTTTGAAATTGTTGTTTGTTAGTTCAAAGAAAGTGTACACACGGTTTCTTAAAAAAGACACAGTTTCTCTTCAACTCTAGAACTGTGCAAGTAACGTCACTACACTAAAGAGATTAATGTGTATGAAGATAAGTATGGCTGAAACGCCATAATATTGATTCGGCCGATTTTGAAGGGGCAATATTACTAAGGTCTCCTTCAATCAGGTGAGTTTATGATTGTTGTGTATTAGTTGTTATTAAGATTTGCCGGCCTAAAAATAACAGTTATCTGGTAATTGCCTTTTTCAATTGTAATCTCACATTTAGGAGAAATTTTATTTCACGCCCTTTTATCAAAATGCAAAAGTTTTTCTTTATATCAAGTGGAACATGTGTCTTTATTATGACAAGATAAGATGACGTTTCTAACCTAAAAGTGTTTCTTAAATCCTAGCAATGTGTGGCAACGTAATGTTTGGCAACATATGTCAACGCACAGTGGGGCGGTTGCTATGCAATGCTTGCCGTAACTAAGGGCAGAAAGTTGCTATAACTAGACGCTACTTATTGTAATATGGCACCCAATTTGGATATGTGAGGGACCAGGAATACAATTTTCTTTTTATGGGGTCGAAATGGTATAAAGCAAAAACAATTAAAAATTGAGTTTGGTTACGTAATTTTTAACAAACTTATATATAATGAAATTGCTGTTTTATTAATAATTATTTTACGTTTAAATGCCCAGGTTGTATAATGTAATTCCAATTTTTTTCCTAATTCGCTCCCAATTTAGAGTCGTATTTTTTTGAAACGACGTTGTACACAAACATACTTTTCATGACAAATTCTCTAAAATCAGTCCCGCATAGTCCCGTCCTGTCGTCGATTCTATCTTGCAGAACACACCTTAATAAACATTTTACTCATTTAAATGTCATCCCCCCAGAGCCCCCCTTAAAAGTTACAAGACTCGGAACTCAGTTCAAAAGTGCAAAAATTCCATGTTTCGTTCATGTTTACTCCAGAACTACTGGACTAAATCGGAAGGTGAGCGTACCGTTTTAAACCTTAGAGAAAGAAAATTATTCCTAATAGTCAATATGTTGAATTTATTTCAATTTGAGGAAACTTCTCATATTGTCCCAATGGGGTATAATGAGATACTTTTTTAGATTCCTTAGCATCCCTCAATTATTAATACATATACATATTGTGGTTAACTATCCAGCAGAATAAATGCAAAAATTTATAAAGGGCTGCCCCACTGTGCAACGCGGTGAGAAATCCTTGGTCCTTAATTCAACCAAAAATTGAACAATAAAGTAGTTTCAAAGTTTAAACTTGACACCGTTTGTTCGTTTCTTAGATGATACTAGTTAGAATCTTGTTTGAGAAGGAATTTTTATTAGGAGTATGTTTTATTGATTTTGTTTGTCTGCAATCAATGAGAGATTAAAGTGTGAGTTTATTATTGGTTAAACTTGCAGTTTAAATTAACACTGACCTAATATGTGACAATAAAATCGACAATTTGCAAAAACAGCGACCGACTCTAGAGTAACGAGAAACTGCGGGCCTATAATAAAGTGAAAGTGACAACCACTGACATGAATTTAGCTCACTACACGAAAGACACACTTTAGTTATTACCTGAGCAATATTTTTAGTAAACGGGGTGCTTAATTAGTCGTTATTTCTGCTGGTTTTTAAGAACTTCAACGCCGTTTGTTCGTCTGTATGATATAATCTTCCAAATTGCTTGAACCAAAGACTGCGTGAAGTTTAGGGTGTTTGATTTGTGTGCTACTGAATGAGAGATCCTATTAATTGCTTATTTTTTGAACAGTGTCTCAAATAGTATAACACTGTCATAAACTTTTATTTAATTTAATTTTAAATAAAGTGCGACCAACAAAAAAACATAGTTGTGAACAAGTGCAAACCTGATTATTTAGAATAAACACTCATCTTTTAATTGTCAGTTTAATATTGTGCTGCAGAAATGTTTCACATGCATTTTTTCAAAAAGTGCATAAAATGTGTGGGAAAAGTTTTACGACTGAAAGAAAACAGATTTTTTATTTCAGAATGCAGCCTGCATTACAAAATTAGTTTTACTTACAATGAAAGTATTTTCGTCGTCCCTCTCCAAATTTAGCCGAAAAAATAATTCCAACCAAAAAAGCAGCGCTGATTTCATTTCCGAAGTCAGATTTTGCCGAATCCGTTCCAGAGTCCAGTTAAAAATTACATTTCAACAATATAATTATACTTTACCTTGCAAAAATATAAACAAACATGTTGATTTATCGTAATAACTTCGGCCCGTGAAAGTAAAATAATGTTTTATATTGAATTAAACAGAATTAGACACATTTTTCTGTTAAAAAAATGAAAATGACATTCCTCAATTACATCTTTAACTCATAAGTTATAAGGAAAACACAGTTATAAGTTATAACTTATAAGCTGGGTATGAAACACTATAAGTTATTTGAAATGATACGTATTCCAGCAATATCAGAACGCTCTCGTTGGTAACACACCAATATCGCAAAAGTAGAGGCTCGATACGTTCTTCTGATAAAATATATTTTTTACCATGTTAACTTGCACCTTTAAATCTTACCTTCCAACAAAGTTATGAGTCATAACATTTCTCCACAACATGAGCACTTTAATAATGTAACCTTGTTACACTTGCTACAAATTTATTTATTAGATCAAAACAATGACTAATTGCGTTATAAAATCACGTTATGTTTTGTACCAAACGCCCCATTAAAAATCTGCATGTTCAGAGCCAGATCGGAAGGAGTCCATTACCGCTTTTTTATTACTGCTTGTATTTATAACGTAAGGCTAGCCAATTTGTCTAATTTTTATCTGGACTCTGGAACAGATTCGGCAAGTTCTGACTTCGGAAATGAAATCAGCGCTACTTTTTTGGTTGGAATTATTTTTTCCGTTAAATTTGGAGAGGGACGACGAAAATACTTTCATTGTAAGGCGAGATGCTTTAAGGTTATATTTCTGAGCGCAGCGAAGTCAAGGGACCTTCGTTAACCTCTAAAAGCGCTTTTAATAAAGTCAATGTGATCTGAAAACTTCTCTAAAAAGTCCATATAAATAATGGCAAAACTGCTTAGCCACCGGTTAAAGTTCGTTGTAAGTAACGAAACAATAATTCTTGACTCTTGCGAGTATTTATATTTCCTTGTCAAAAAACCTTTCACCGCCATTCATTCATTCATTCATTCTTACGTCTTATTTCATTTATGTAGTTGATTAACTAATCATAGATTATAAACTTTCGTATTTTGTTTTTGTCGTATATTTTAGTTTTTTTTAAAAAAAAGAACACGACAATTGCGGATATACAGAAACGAGAACAACGATTGTTTAAAAATATGATGGATGTGTGGGCTTCGTATTACTACCGGGGATGATGATTTTAAAATATTTATGGTGATGATTTGATGGCGTAATAAAAAAGAATGATAAAATGCCGGAGTGAGAGGAATGTGACTGTGACTGATGATGATAATAATGAGGTTTTGCATATAATATGCTGCTACCGTTTTAATTAGAGGCACGCGTGTGTGCATGCATATTTAGGAAGTAGAGAGAGAGAGAGAGAGAGAGAGAAACATTTTTCAGTATTGAACATCGATAAAAATGCGTTTAGAAAACATATTTAAAATGTTTACTACAGCTACAAATTCATACGAAGAAGAAGAAGAAAAATAAGTCATCATATTTAGGTTTTTTTAGGATGATTTCTTTTGTGTTTTTGTTATTTTGTCATTTAATGTGTGTGGCTTTTTTCCGTATGTGTGGGCGTCGTCGGTGTGATTGAATATAATATTCCTGCTGAGAGTTTTGTTGGCGACATTTTAGTAGTAGCAGTGGACGAGTTGTTGACAAGTGGATAATATGAAATTTTGTATAATCGCTTTAAATCCTTTCTGCTATAACAATGAGATGCTTAATTTTTATTTTAGCAGCAGCAGCTTTTATTGTAATCTGACTCGATTTTTTTCTTCTTCTTCTTCTTGGAAGGAAGGATGGAGGAGGCGGAGGAGGAAGGACATGCACAGACAGAGGAAAATCAACAAGTTTGAGGAACTGCTGCTACTTTCCAAAACTTTACATATATTATAGCGACCGACTCTCCACTCCACAATGGACCATTTGGTGTATGTGTATTTAACAATAACATTCTTAACAAATCTAAATGTTCTTTTATAATTCCTTTTAAAAAAATCTGTTTTTATGAAGAACGAGCGAAAATTCCATCGTGAAAGAGGTCTTAAAAATTTCACATTCTTAACAAATCTAAATGTTCTTTTATAATTCCTTTTAAAAAAATCTGTTTTTATGAAGAACGAGCGAAAATTCCATCGTGAAAGAGGTCTTAAAAAATTCTATATTATTTCTGTGTCCATTATTCAAATTAAACGGGTAGGTGGTGATGTGATGAGATGCGTCTTTCTTTCTTTCTCTTTTAAAAGTTTTTAAATTATTTTAAGTGACCACACACGACATACAACCACCACCACGTCTCTCCTCTTCGTCGTCAACACAAAACACACTCACAGGTTTTAAAAGAACGTGGAGGTGGTTGGTGATGATGATGAGCATTTTATTTATTTTCCACAATCATGATACTACTAAAAAAAAAGTAAATGATTCCATTGACGAAAATCGTTTCGTTCTTTCTTTCTTTCTTCTTTTTTTATTTGTTCATGCATTTTTTTCCTTTTTGTTATTAAAAGCTCAAAAATAAAATTCTTTTTTATCTTCTTTTTTTTTTGTTGTCAGTCAGTTTAGTAAACAGTGTGAGCGAGCACAGACACACACGGAACAATGTCAATATAAGAACAAGAAGAAGAAATATTTTTTCTCTCGATGAACAATGATATAGTAGTATCGTTATATCTCTCTGTTTTTAGATCAAATTAACGAAAATCAGAGAGAGAGAGAGAAAATGATGACTCGACTCATCTCTGCTCATAGAAATGCTTTTTATTTATCCTGGAGTTTACTTTTTAATGTAATTTACTCTACAATTCTTACAATTTGTTACTTTGTTTTTTTCAACACCACACGGCGTTTTTATTAGCTTAAAAATAGAATTTATAAGCTTATATTTGCTTTCGTAAGGATGGTCGTCCGTCTGGTGATTTGGCCACCCGGGATTGTCTCCGTCCACACGTTTTGTGTCAGGTTTTTTTACCCACTATTACATAAATGTCAACCGATTTCAATAATTCTTCTTTTTTTTTGCAATTGGTAGAAAAGGGTCTGGGGCATTGCCTATGTAAAGGGATAAGCCACATATTGCTTATCATTAACCGTCACTTTTTGACGGTGAAAATGGGAAAAAACGGCTCTATCTTAGAGAGGATTTGATGGATCGCTGCCGCCATTTTCAGTATCTAGATTAAATCGATGAAGGAGAATAGAGTCGGAAAATCCTCATTTAGATAAGCTAACCCTAATGCGTCTGCAATGGATTTATTTTAAAGCAAATTCTCTCTCTAAGTACATTGCATATTATTGTCTGATATACATAAATGTTGGTTTTAGAGTTTCATTGTCGATATCATCATCACACTTTTTTGTGTACACTGCATAGATATATATATACATATTTGTTAAAAGTCCCTTTATGTATATATTTTTGGGAAGTATTTGATATATTTGTGATTTTTGTTCTTAAAATAATAAAATATTAAACAAATATAATAATGACGCGTAGTAATACCATTAACAATTACCATTATATGCCAAGAATATCCGATCCACCGCGTACCACACGTTTTCTTGTGCGAGTTTAACAAAATATGTATTAAGGTAAATATCATACTACTATAACATTTCTGTTTTAAAAGTAAAAATTTGGGGTGGTGGTAAATGCGTGTATTGTTATTATTATGGAAATGGAAATAATGGAAGGAGAGAAAGATCGAGGAAGAGTAGTGAGTGAAAATATTTATCGCGGAGGTGGTGGAAGATGTCGATGTGGGATCTCATATTCTCTTTCTCTCTCTCTCTGTTTGTCTGTCTTCGGTCTTTCTGAGATAGCGTGTGCTCACCCGACCGTTCATTTTGTTGTGTCATTTTACACGATTTTGATGTTTTTTTTCCTATACCTATTACAAAAGAACGTTGATTTTATTTTTGTTAGAGAATTCTTTTCCATTCTTTTTTTTCAAAGATACTTTTTTTTCTTATCAGCCACCTACCTATACCACCGGGAGTTTTTACTTTTATTGTCAAATATGTAGTAGCAGTGTGTGCAATGGCACTACATACATATTAAAGTGTCAAACGTTTAGAGTGCTTAAATTAAATGTAGTTTTAAATAAATGAAGGTTGATAGAGAGAGAGGATAATCTCATCTCTTCTGGTCCGATCTGTACTATTAATGAATTTCTTATTTTATTTCTCTCTCTATGCACTTCTTAAGTATTTTGGGTATTCACTGCCTCTCAGGAGAATTCGACGCTTTTGATATATAAAAACAACAAAACGGAAAAAAACGATCTTTTTTTCTCCTTTCTTTTTTCATTTTTGTTACCTTTTTGTAACATATCGCTTTCGGAATTTCTTCAGTCACAGTGGCCGGAGGAATGTATTTTTTTAATCCGAATTTTTTGTTATTGTTGTTGAAGCATCGTATTTCGGTTCTTATTGTTATTTTAATGAGAGAGAAGACGTTGCTAACGCTGATGGCGGTGGTGACGTCGTGCCTATATCTTGAATATTACATAATAATCGTATTAAATAATAATAATAATAACAAGAGCACTGAGTGAGTGACTGATGGATGGATAGGAATGTGTGGTGAATGGCATGATGCCTCCTCAGCCGATCCACTGCCACTGCCGCTGCCGCCGCCGTCGTGATTATCATATCATCATCATGGTCATCGTTGTCCGGTATTTTATATAAAATTTCATAATATGATGATGATGCATGCCGGTTATGTAGAGGATGACTGAACACGTTTCTTTTTTTCTTTGTTCGGAAATAATTTCGGCGTTTTTCTTTTTAATCCAGGTTTTAGTACATATTGAGCTAATTATTATTATTAGTAAATTATTTAAATTGTGTCACTTTTTTTTCTTTATAACGAATAAGGTTTCTCTAATATTATATAAAATCCTTTGCATATATGAACAAAAGGACGCGTGTCGTAGATTCAGAGTGCAAGATTCAAAAGCGTGTGTACGAGTGGCTGTTGTATGGACTCGACGGACTTTTTCGACTACTCCAATATAATACAGGGTGTTTAGTGAGGAATGTGCGTAAAAACTTCGCACATCATCGATTCCTGAGAAAAACTAAGCAAAAATCTTTATTTCCACTTTTGTTCAATTCTCAATCTCAAACCGTTATTTACGGGAAACGCGAATTAAGTTACGGACATATACGTCAGTAAACACCCTGTATAATATCGCTATATCGTCTCGGGACAGTTAAGGCGAAATTTTAATACACAATAATTTAGTTTTATTATTTAAACAACGACCTGTTTATTATTTAAGTAGATTGTCATGTATGTATTTTATAATATTTAATTATCGCTCCAGGGGCAAAAAAAATGTGCGAGAAGTAAATCTAAAAAAAAGAAAAGAATTTAGAAAGAAAAAGAAACGCGTGATCTTAAATTTTGTTTTATTGTGTGATGATTGATGCATGATGTATGATGATGATGATTAGGTAGTATATTAAAACTCTAATTATTCTTATGTTTATGTTAGTGTGCATGGTCAAATTGATGTGGTGAGTTGTATGAGTGAGTATATATTTAAAAAAAGATCGTGGAGTAGTAATAAATAAAATATGAAATGAAAGAAAAGGGAATTTCCTACTAATTGCCTGATTGATGCTCTCTCCTCAAAATTATCCTGATGATCGAAGAACTGATTGACCGGAACGGATTCGGTGTCACGGCTCTCTTTTATTAAAAGCAGCAGCAGCAGTCTTCTCTAAAAATATGTGTGTATGTATGTATTAAAAAATCACACGACACGTACGTACGTACATATATACGTGTTTTCAGAAGAAACCTTTCACTTCATGTGAAAAAAAGTATGGAATTTTCAGTGTCGTCGTCTTCGTCGTATATTTAAACGTTATGCCGTGTGGCTCCTGAGTTTCTTTAAGTGACAATTCAACATAACAGCAGCAGCAGCAGAGTCGAGGATAGAGTTTTTTGGAGAGAAAATACTGCTTTTGTGTGTTAAGGGAAAAAGGTTTTCTCTCTAAAAATATGTTGTTATTATTATTAAAAGAAACTCTCGTTCTCAAACAACAATGCGGGCTCATTATTACTCCATTTTTTACACTGACTGACCGACCGACCGCGACCGTACCT
>VYYJ01005240.1:0-11513 GCA_021029165.1 Cyphoderus albinus
GTATGCAAAATAACCATTTGCATGCATAATTGAACTGACGAATTCAAGACTCGTAACTTCAGTAGATTAACTACTTGTATACATTCTGTAAATCGAAAGTGGAGAGTGGTTTACGTCCTACGTCCTCGCAGTCACATTTACTGTTCAAGTTATTTGGAAGTTACATTTCAATCCCTAAACCCTTACCTTTTTTTGTAAGTTAAATGGCATCGGTTATTTACTTCTGACATATCCTTTATTTACCTTAGCGTTGAAGCACATTTTCGAAAACAAAAATTGACCATAATATGTGTTTCATTGATGGTGCAAAACTGGAAATTCTGTCCTAGAATACTTATTTTATGGCGGAGGTGTTCCGTATTTATGGAGACTTTCTTTAAACCCTGTGTAAAGAAATTTTATGCCTAATAAAGTTTTAGAAATTGAAATTGCAGAAGGTATCTGCAGAAAAATTTATTATCTGCTTGTTCACACGACCTTACTACATATTCCCCACATTAGGATTTCATTTTCTCTCTTGCTTCCCTACACTAAATGACTCGAATATGCGTATATTTGTGAGTTTATCGTATGCGGATTAAGCTGAATATTTGCAATCCAGGATCCACTGCAAATTCTGGAAATGACACATGTTAACGCAATTTCATTTATGTAATGCAATTTCCTAAATTAGAATAAAGTAGGTGGCGGAAATGTGAGGTCTATCAAGTTATAACAAAAATGTACTCTCAGAGTCAGAACGTTTTCATCGCCTACTTTATTAATTCTTATATTACACCTGTAAACCGTAGGATAATTTGAAGAAATAATAACACGAATGTAGCCAGAAAACTACATATATTGCAGGGCTTTTTAACCATTGCTCGTCAGGTGTGTGTATCCGAATGAAATGTATAGTATACATTTTGTATGGACGATAGTTCTAAATATGATAAAGTCTAACGATATGAACAAGAATTAAAAAGTTAGGAAATCTGCATCACAAGTTGGATCAAAGAGATATAGCATTGTCGTTCGCTTGATCATTTTACTATTCATTTAATTTTCTGTTAGATTTCATTGTGCAAATAACGGAATAAAGTGTGCTATTCTTCTGGGTTTACATAATATGGTTTAAAGGGTCCATTTGGTAACTATCCAGTTGGATAATGTGAAATGGCTAGTATACTGTTGAATTTTATCATGTTTATAGACTGTTTATTTAATTATGGTAGTACATCAAACACATTTCTATACCTTTTAACAGGAGTACATGATGCATTTTATTCTCGATGAAATATTCAAACATTTTCGAATCTAAAACTGAGGCACGTTTTCATGTATTTATCTTTGATTGATGAAAAGATAGGAAGCTGAATGAAGCAACCATTGTTCAAAATCATCTTCCTTTTTGTATAATTACCGTAAACTCTTCTACTTCATATTTTGAGAAATTTCAATTAAGTCCCCTACTCTATAAGAGCATTTAAGTAGTTCTGCTCATTAATAGAATTGATGAGTTGAAACGATAAGTTGATGAAGATAAATGCTTGTTCTTACCTTGCTCATAATCCTCATGTGAATATGACGGTGGATAGCAGCAAATTTCTGAGACGACTAGGAGGACACAGAAAACCACCCCCGCAAATTGTACACAGCGCCTGTTTTCCATTTCTTAACTGTGAATATCAACAAAACAATTTATTAATTGCATTTTTGGAGTAAAATAATTATTTATCTTTGCTAACAATACTTTCCTCTGTATGTACACAAAAAGAACGTAGTTTGGTTATTGAAGTTCGACCGTAAAATACGACCACATTTTTGTAACAAAGTGATATCATATCAAGTTTTCCTACTCTAATCCTGCAAATGTAGATGAAGAAGTTTAAATCGAAGCTTAAGTAAATTGAAAAATTGAAAACTTTACAATTAGTGTTCAACTTTATTTCATCAATATGAATCGTCTTTCTATTTCCCTTCCAGGAGGTTTAAAACTTCTCGTTCTAGTTAAAATGTTTTTTTGCATAAAAGTGTACACCGCAAAAAATATTTTCACTTGAAATGAATGAATGACGTAAACTTTTTTTCTAAAGTGAAATAAAAACATCGTGGCACTTTACATTTGAAGCTGAAGCATTATTAATCCCTAATGGCATTTAGTTCCTGAAAACATAATACTCTTAAAGCTCTTAAAGGAATTTTTAAATTTTGTACTTTACAGTGAAAGTGTGGCCATTTTACATTTATTCATGCTTGCCCTTTGCCTTCACGAAACTTACCACTTTTGCTTTCTTTGTTTTATCAGTGTACCGTTGAATTTTAAAAACGAAATACATAGAATGGCTCCATTAAAAAATTAAAGTTGTTAACAACATCCGTTTGAATCTCATTTTAGTGGGTGGAAAATAAAGAAATAATTTAGGTTGTAAAGCTACGTAATGCTGACATTTCTAGTTAAGCATTATTATAGTGTTTAGCGTCAACATTGGTTAAAAGATTCATTGTTTGGGTATAATAGCTTCACCTTAGGAAAAGGTGTCGATGTGGAACCCAGACCTTACTCAAAAACATATTATTTATATCTTGTGTTTCATACAGTGAAAGCGAATAGAAAGTCCATTCAATTTTTATACTCAAATCGAATTAAGTTAATTAAAAATGTGGAGCATTGCTAACATTGCAGTTTTCTTTCATCGATAAGCCCAGGTTCATGCATAAAATTTCAATTACACAAGATTAACAATAGCATATCGAGTTAATGTACCGCTGTTATTTATTTTATTGGTCAAAAGCATCAAAGTACATTGTTAGTTGTTTTCTGGAAAGCGTATATCTATAATTTCTTGATAATGCTAAAACGCAGAATAAATGTTGTAATGATTTGAAAATGTAAATATGCATCAAACAAAAACTAAGTATAAATTAAACTTACATTACTATCCTAAAAGGTCTCTCATTGCCCCAAGCGAACTTTGCCTTTTCATTTTTGTATCTTACGTAGGGAAAGCAGCATTTTTTCTCGAAGAATACTAATACAATCCATTACTAAATCTTCTTGATTCACAATACCAACATTTCTTTAATTGCAGCTTTTTTAGCCAATTCCACAGTTTATGCACGTAAAATGTTAACGATATCGTTAGGATGACAAAATTCTTGCTTCTTCACAAAGTTTTTCTTTGCTATATAATTACAAAAGCCAATCAAAACCAGAGTTCCGCCCAAATTGTTGTAATGTCTTAACACGACCTCGCCTTCTCAAATAAAATTGTGCAAGAATGACAGGTGGAGGTGGAACACAAAATTATTGATGGACATGTGTGCAGAATGCATAGAGATGTTACTTGGAAGTCGAAAGGACTATTTCTTAGTATGCACCTTAATTAGTCTCTGACCCGAATTTAGATGTTTTTACTTTTCATAGTTTTGTGGCTGTAATGTAGTAGTTTAGTATATGTACAATAAGCTTTTCAGTGAAACTTACTTAAAAAGACGCTTGTTCCTTTGCGTTTTAATTTTCCTCGCAGTACAAATTACAAGAGACGTAAAATAAAAGTAAATAAACTTTCATGTCTTGTTATGTTTCTTGTTCTTGTTTCTTGCTTCCCAAGAGAATTTTAACCTCAGAATTTTAAAAGTTTTTTTTAGTGCAAAATGTTCAAACGTCAAAAACTATAGGGAAATGTTTTTTCTTCAAATGAGCGAAGAAATGACTTTGGTACGTAAAAATACCATAAAACATCCAAAAATGCTAATTTTCTGACTCAACTTTCTCCGTTTTTACAATTTTGCAATATTAATTCAAAAATGCGAAATTACGCAGTACAATCTAAATAAATGGTGGCCACGAATGATCCCCCATGTACATCCTTTAGAAATGGCAAAGTGGGTCAAGTCAGATATCCACTGGACAAAAGGATATCCCCTCCGTTCTTTTCATTCATCTTATCAAGGTAACATTTATGCACCTCTATTTTTATTCTAAATCCAATAAAATATTTCAATGTAACTTACATTACGTAAGACTACAGCAAGGAGAAATTTTAAAGCCCCGTACATGTAATAGCACGTAAGTTATATGTTCTGGCTAACTCTGCCTTCCGCTCTCATCTTAAATTCAAAACACTCGTTTTCAATGCATCTTCCAAAAACCTAATTTAAAACAGGAAATTGGCATTTCTCTATGTGAGAAAGATTCCACAGAACTAATATGGTCAGGTCATCGATCGTCCCTCAGCCAATCTATATGTTTATTTCTTCATTCTGAGTCTGACTGATATTCTTGTGCTGTTTTCCCATGAAATAATCGTTGTTTACAAAGGCGTATAACTTAAAATATCCAGATTGATAGTGAGTAGTAAGACAAAGATTAAAAAAGCTAATGAGTAGTGTCACAATACCCCATTACGACTTTGCACTAGCTTCCAACTGAATCTTACAACTGAATGGAAATGGAGTGAAAGGGTCTGGGTAAAGGACCCCGCTTTTGAAATGGGAGTTGTAAATTCAAGAACTTTGTCATTTTATTTGTTTCGTGTGTGAGTGACACATCTAAAAGTTTTATTTTGGTTCGTAGAGATGTGAACTAGTAAAGTTATGTTATACAAAACAAATTAGTTGGCAGAAGGATCAACAAGTGGATCTAAAAATTGCGGCCTTAAACTTTTCCTGGTACGTTTAATACTTTTTACATTTTTATGCAAGAAGAAGAAAGAAAAAAAGCTACTGAATTTCATGCCAAGCATAAAAATGCAAATTTCTTTCGCAAAATAAAAGTGTACGCGGAATGAAACGTTGCTTCATTTAAAGACGTTCTGTAATTTAATTTACAAAGCCGCATCGAGAAATGCTGCACTACTAAAATTAAAAACTAATGTTGGGAAAGCGATAAAAGAAAGTGTGATGAATTATTTTCTCTGGAGAGAGTAGGAGGATTGGGGGCTCAAAAGATGAGTTCATGCAAGTTTGTGTGATAAACTGAGTAGGTGTAAACCAACTTTATGCATAGATTGTTTGATTTAAAGACAACAGGCAACTTAATCTAGTCTTCTTGTATGTACAGTAATATCAGGTTGAAGGCAGTATTTAATTTGCGCAGGTTGATTTACAGTTTTTAAGTATTTTATAAGGTTATGAAATAAGTGCAATCTACAATCTTCGTGATGTAGATGTTAAAGGGAAACGCTTTTGAACTGAGATGATAAATTTTACATTGTTCAATCATTTGTATGAATTTACTTACCTACCTACTTCTTTACTACACATAGTTTCTGAAGTGTTTTACTTTGAGTTAAGAAGTGACAACAAAGAAATATTATAATAACTTTCTTCAAACTTCTAGGGTTCATATTGAAATTGCCGCAGTTGATCATAATGTTAAAAAATAAGATATTCTGGGAATTCAAATATCCAAGAAGTTTGGTTATGAAATATTTTGCGTAAATGAACGTAATATTTGTTAGAGTTTAGTCCTAATAAGTTTATTTAAATGCAACTAAACTAGAACCAATGGTTTTTCTTAATTTAAAGAATGAGTAAAATTGCTTTGATCCATACCTTTTTGTACAAAAATAAGTGTTTAGATTTAACACGGTGTGGTCAGTCCTCCACTCGAGGTTGCTGCAAATTGTCCACTATAATTGCACTATAAGTCAATATGTTTCAGTGAGCGTGTTTTAAAATTGAAATTTAATACTGAATTAAAGGTGATGTCAGGTCAGACCTGATGTCAATCTGTGCTTGCAGAATATTTTATATGTTCTATTTATTTATACAAATTTGTAGACGAAAGGCGAAGCTGACGTGGAAAATGAAAAATGCGAACAGAGTCGACTAGTGGAATGAATGACAGGTGAGCACAGATTGAGGGTAGAAAGTAGTCACGGCTGCCTTTATATGGGACTGGCGATGGAGATGCGGACAGCGATGGTGCACGGCAGTTGGAATGCAGAGAGAAGAAAGTGAGGAGAGAAAAGGAATGGCTATGACATTTTACCTACTAACTCACCGTTTTTGTAGAAGAAGCAGAGTGAGTGTTGGAGCTTACTCACAAAACGCAATAACAATAATAATAATGTAATATCTACGTAAACGAGTTCTTCGGTTCGGGCCAAAGTAACTTTCTCTGGATACGATGGAAGCGGGTAAAGAAGAAGCGACTGGCTCAACTCAAGCCTGTCTTTTACGCTATTCTAGCCATCATCATAATCGCCATCCCGCTTTCTTCTATTTCCTTTTACCATGGTACAGTGAATATCCGTTTTTTACTTTCCCCTACTATGTGGCCATTGCCAATATAAGAAAAGAAAGGCCTGAATTGCGTCCATTATTGCAACGTACTTTAGTAGGAACATTGGCAAAAGAAATAGCCGAATATCTAGATGCTTATTGTCAAAGCCTGTTGCCACTTGCCTTTCAATGTCTACATTAATTTTAAAATGTGTACAAGAAGATATAATGTCTGTCCGTCTGCCTACGCTCCACTCATTAATTACTTATGACTACAAATCCAACTTCAAAATGGTCCACTTGTTTTGGACAAGAACCATGTTTAGACTACTTGTGCCATTTTCACTTCTCAACCTTGCAACAAAACACAAAATTTCAGAGTATTTTAAAGGAAGGCCCACACAACTTCAAAGTAAATGCAATATTATACAAATTTTTACGGCGGAAGAGTTTCTTTATCTTACTTCTTTGGAAAGATTTCATTAAAATGCTTTGAACATTTTAATTCTAATCCGCATGTTTCTTTTTCCCTCGGCGCGTTCATTTTAATCTTGATGAGACTACAGGGGCTCTTAATGCTCTCATTGCGCCGGTGACAGCGACCACCTCTTTCTTTCTCGTTTATCGCCATTCTTCCTCTTCGTTTCCTGTAATGAACTCAGCAAGTCGCACGGAGATCATCCCTCGCTGCTTGGAACACGACATTATTATTTATCACCCTTGTTTCCCCAACGTCGTGGCACTGGAGTAGTACGGGAATGGCCCCATCCTGTGGCAAAAATAGGTTACAAATGTTACAATGAGCAGATAAGACTCGCACCACGATTTTTAATTATTTCTTTCTTTGTATCTTGAAATTATTTGCTCTTGATTAATTAAAACACGTAAACTCACTTAAATCATTACGCCCAACACCCCCAGCAGTTACAATCCACTACAAGTATTTAGCATTATGTCCTACCTTGATGTTAAGAAGGTCGTTCGTGAAACATTCACAGCAACTAACGTTAAAGCAATATGGGCGTTAAGACTAAAGAAGCTTAAAAAGTATTAAAGCGTATATTTTCCCACTATACGATGATTACATTACGTCACGATTGTTACGAAAGAAAGATGTAGGAACAATGCCACCTGAAGATTTCTGAAATCCTTCCATTTGTTCAGGAAAAAAATGAATAGCGAAGCATAAATGAATGAAGTCACAATTGTTTTCAATTTAGTTTGCCAGTTTCCGGAGAAAAATGAGTGCATGGTTCATGTTAACCATTACATCTTCATGAATAATTTATAGAGCACCAAGCCACTTTTGTATCAACGTATAACTGAGTAAATGTGATTTGCCTCCTTACAGGACCTTGCCTGATCCAATTTCACCTTTCAAGCACGAAGGTTCCATGACGTATACTTTGTCTTATTTTTAACCTTGTCCGTTCTAGTTCTGACATTACATAATCTGACGTGTGCCGGCAACAACAAAAGCAAAACTTTCTTTCAGCTCCGCAAAGAAAGATTAAATACATATCTTTAAGCCAGTATATAAACATTTGAGTGTTCATTAGTCAAAATCAACATTAAAATTATGCATTTCATTTAAATAATGTGCAATAGTGATCACTCAGGTTAATGAATTACAATTTTAAAGAACCGACTGCTCAAAAATTTCATTGACGCTGGAACGTTTTTCAAATCAAGCACATTTTTACTATGACCTTTTCTATTTTACTTATAGAAATTACTTACATTAAGGATGACGTCCATGGTTTAGGAAAATGTGGACAAAAGAATGTGTTTTGTAATAGAAAAAGATAAGATAAGAAGTTTAATAGTGCTCATTAGACTACACTCTTATTTATTCACCTGGTCTTTATTAACTGTTGTTGGCTGTTAGATATAAAGTCATCATCATTAACAACTGGAAACTGAAGCTCTGGATTCTCTATTGACTCGAGGCCTACGCTCACATCCTGACAGAGACGGGCTTATGTTTGGCCCGGCATCACCTTTTCATTTTGTTTTATTAATTAAGGTGCAAGTTACATGTGTCTGGCGTTGGTTCATTATCAAGTCATGAACTTAATGTTTAGTTGGCGATAATGATTCATTCATCTAAACTCAATGATTCCTCCTTTCATACAGTATTTTTTCAATGTTCCACGATCAATTTCTTTGTGCTTTTAGCCTACAATGAAAATAAAACAAACTTTGAAGCCAAGTTTCATTGAAGTTGTAACTAATTTTAGTTGCAAATAGCCATATGCATTCATACATACAGTTTATTTTTTCAATGTTCCACGATCAATTTCTTTGTGCTTTTAGCCTACAATGAAAATAAAACAAACTTTGAAGCCAAGTTTCATTGAAGTTGTAACTAATTTTAGTTGCAAATAGCCGTATGCATTCATCTTCTTTATCTTTGCTGACTATCATAAGAAAGAACGTGAGCGTTTAGTAGTTATTTGTAAAATTACTAATTTATTGCGCCGTGCTTAGATTTTTTTAAATGTAAAGTAATAACAAATGAGTAACTTTGTGTGTAATGTAAGAACAATGATATAATTGCATTACATTTTGCTATTATTTGACACAATGGCCTTAATGTGAGTAGGTTAACAAAATGCAGCAGAAAGGAGAGAGACGTGGGAGTACCGGGGTTACTTACAGTTTTCATGTGATCCTAAATGAAGACGCACGAAGCAAAATTGTAAAGAAAAGCGTTCAACAGTTCCAAATAAAACAATTTATCTGAGGCAGTCAACATCGCGTCATTATGGCACCGGTATCTGCGAAAAGCCACAATTGCCAAATGCTGCTTCAACGCAAGTGCTTCCCCCGCTACTGCATCTCCTTTCTCTTGTTGAGTAATACAGAGTAGGATAGTATCTATCAGCTTACTTGGCTTTGGGTCTCGCTTACAGCAATGTACACAGAAAGAGCAGAGCAGCATTAAATTGTGTCGATTTAGAGTAACGACCATGTTAAGTTACCAAAATGAGATGACTTTGTCTTTTGTCTTGTTGTAGTTAGGAATAGCAGTTGAGATGAGAGAGCACAAAGAAAGTAGCACTTACACAGGCAAGGGCAGAATAGTAAAACTAGACTTGTGCCAGTGCAAAGAGCATCCATGCTTTTAAGACCGTCATTATTGTCCTCCGTAACTATTATTGACCACAAGCTTTTATTTTCATTTCATTACCCATCAGTGTGTTATCCACAAAGTGGAGTTGTTGAAAAGTCACAACTAATTGAACAGCCTGTAAATCTATCCACACGTAACACACGCGTCTTACTAAGTCTTGCTGAAAAGTTAAAGAGTTACAGCCAACTGCATCATCATCCAAGCTTTGATTCAACTTTTTGTTGTGTTACGTCAACAATGCCTGTAATATAAAACCTGATAAGATCGCTTATCAATTTATTATTAACGAAATACAATGCATTTCGACGTCTGGAGAATTATAAGAGGGGTGCAGTTTACTTTTGGAAACTCGACTGTCTCAAAAACGCATTCAGTTTTGAAAATGACAAAAGGAGGCTATTTCATTTATCAGATGAGAATGAAAGCAATCGAGAAAAAGCAGCAGCTATTGCTCCAAAGTCAAATTGTAGGACAAAATGAGAAAATTTATTTTGGATGGAGAGAAAGTTTGCACAGTAGGAAATAACAGCGTTTTATTTATTGTACGTATTATTTCTAAATTACCTACAATAAAAACTTTGAAATCCATTTTTTTGTTTTGTATTCTTTGTATTTATTTGAATTTGTTCTGTTCATATAAATCAACCTTGCCTTGCCCTTTTCCAATACAACAACATTTTTATTTATTTAATAGATTCGGCCTTACTTTGACATTGGTTTGCAGTTGTTACACAATTCAAATAAGGGAGTGGCTGCATGCAACAATTAATACACCCACGGGGTTGCGTGTGATTAGAAGAAACTAATATAGTTTATCGGGTACTTTCTGTCAGCAGGCATTACTCCGTACCGATAATTTGTTTGTAGTGCCCTTTCTCAGTTTCTTAAGACTCATTTCAAAACAACATTGTCAGAATTAATAATTATTTAGACTCTTATACAATGAGTGGAGAAATGAAATTGCACTATTCTAAATTTCGGTTCAACCGATTCCTAAAAGAGGTCTGCTTAGATTTTCAAGCCAACTTTTGAGAAATCCAATTTCATTTTAAACGAAACAAAAGCAAAGCAAAATTCACAAGACGGAAAAACTAGTTTGTCTTGTTGAGTAACTTTTCTCCCGAAGTTAAATAATTTATAATTCACTGCTGCCATTCATTTTGATTTTGTTTTTGTCAATTCATGAATAATTTTCCCAGAAACTTGTTAATGAAAGACAGAAAACTGTCTACAATGTCAACCTTATATAAAATGCTCCTACATATATTTTTTATTTCTCACAGTTTCCAACTCGAAACTCGTCATAAATGAAGAGGTGTTCATTTGTGACCTTAAAATATAGCTTGTTAGCAAATTGTACAATAATCTAGTGCAATATTATTTCGATTATTATCATCAAAAAAATTTTAACACATAGACGAAAAAGTAAATGTTAATTACCATTTTATAATTTTCCGGTAGCGTCGAACATTCGAGTTCGTTCCATTAAGCTAAGTATTTGTGTCGCAATGCCCCAGTTTCTGCTTTCTTTACTAGGTGGAGATAGATTAGGGAAAACGTATTTATATTAGCGACTGCACCCATCTTGTGTAATTTCCAACATTTATTTCACTTTCAGCCGAGATAAAATGGATTGTTTCACTGAACTACTCGAGCCCTTATTCTTATATCATACCCCTTCTACTATTTTTCTTTAAACTTTCGACCGAATTCTCTAGCGAAATTTCGCCATCCTCTAACAACGAATGAGCACTCGTGGAAAAGACAGTTTAAGTGCAGTAAACGGATGCATCTACAGCAGTTGTGTCGTTGTGTGGTCGCCTGACCCATGTAATGTATTCTTTACGAAATGTTGATGCTCATACCTCTTCTCTCTGTTCGCCCACGATTAAGTACGTAGTAAAAGAATGAAAGCGAGCCAAGAAAATAACCCAAAAAATCCAACTCTTCTACGTGCGCCTGTTACGTAATAAAACACGAAATGGACACTTGGATGACTTTTTTGTTGGCTCTATTCGTTCTTCCCTTCCCAGATGGAAATGTAATGATGGCCTGATTCCCTTTTCCTTACGCGTTCGACTGAGTGGAGAAAGAGAAAATAACGAGTCTTCGCATTCCACTCTTCTTTACACTCATCTTCTTCTTAATGGCTTCAATCCCCCTTTTT
>VYYJ01005241.1:0-11512 GCA_021029165.1 Cyphoderus albinus
ACGGAAGGAAATTCTATGTTATAAAGTGTTGTAATGCAATGCATCATTTTGTCCAATACCATTTAGCCAAAATAAACGGCAACACTATAAACATAAACACATAAACACTGGCTCAAATTTCAAAAACGGATTAATCACTCCATCACAATCCTCGTAAGTTGATTTTTTCACACTTGAAACCCTACTTTTTGAAGAACAGTCATAACTTTTTTCTGTCACCGCTAAACTCATTTTTGGACTTCTCTGTGAAACGGGTCGCGAGCTCCGTACTCTCCGGTCTTTTTAATTGCGAACACACCATTTTAGGAACTTTAAAATTGCACACTTTGTTCAGAATTAAAAGCTCTATCGACTACATATAAAAGCAGGTTCAATGCGCGCATCCTCTGATAAGCCTAAAAGGAGAAAGGTTGTAGGTTGTAGGACGCGGACGGATTCTCTAATTGATGAGTAGCGAAAAGGCGAAAAAGAAACGGGCTTCTTCTAGCTTCTGAATGAAATGAAAGGTGATCATTGTCTTGCTAGGAAGTGTCTCTGTTCTGTCCTATCTTGAAATGCATGAATTGAATTAAAAGAGTTAAGTATGAGTATGTATGAGAAAAAAGAGTTAAAGTATGCATTTGGAGAAGAAGACGGAAGGCTGATTAGTGGATGTGAGGGAAGTGGAAGTAGGGAGTAGGGGGACAATTAAGAAGGCGACAATCTTAAGACAACGAGGATAACGGTTGAATGGAAATGTCGTTGGTGTTACAATTTCTGATGTAATATCGGAATACAATCTTTAATGTGCAAATGTATGCATAGGTGCTTCGTTATTATAATAAAACTAAATTCATTACATATCATGGATAAATATTATTCGCCTCGCCGAAATTAGTTCTACACTTCTACACATTATTTTCCATATGTACTAGAAAATCATACACTTCATTCTTTGTTCGGTTCGGTCGCCGTTAATGCCCAGGAGTAACTTCTTTTCGAAGAGGCACTAGTACAGTACAGTAGCATGTGCCTCGCATCGGCATCATTTTGTATTGGCAGACGTCCGATTGCCTCTGCCTTTTTCGAGATTGGGTTTAAATGTTAACTGAACAGGGGAAGGAAGGATGTAGTGTATTAATTATGTACACATTATGTGACTTTGGAGTGGACTCTGGTAACTGTAACGTGGGCATTACACTGTAATGTAAGTAATCTGTATACATTACAGGATGGAGGAACAACGGCGAAGTGAGATGCTTTTTTCAATTCGCGATGATGTTTGCTTGCCACATTTCTAATATGCAATAGGTACGAAAAAAATATGCACATGCTATGATAATGCATCGTCCACTGTGGCATTTTCCAAGGGTTTATTATTTTTAGTACACATTGCACAAAGCATTAAAAAAAGGCAACGCGTTGGCTAGGCTTGTCTGGAAAGACGCTGCGCTGCGGCGCTCTCATTCTCATTGTCACGTCAGACTCCAGCTTAGCTTTTTAATACGCGTATTCAATTGGAGATGAGGACTTTACTTTCTGCACTACACATTACATGATGTATCGGTGCGGTATGATTATGATATGTAGATTCATAATTCATAAGTTGAGGAAGACGTGAGGCATCAATCAGCTATCAATCTTGCATATCTACTTATGTGCAAAATAGCCGGCCGGCGTTGGTAGCTTTCCACAGGCCGACTCATCAACTCAACTTTATTCGAGGAAGGGAAGAAGTCTCGTAGAAGAAGTAGAAGAAGAAGTTGCATCACCTCTCATCATCCTGGTTCTACTGTGACAAATTGGTATTGGTAAGTAAATTAATTTTTGAATATTGATTAAAATCTTAAGGTCTTAAATCTTAATTGTAATTAGGCAAAAATGCAGAATTTCAGTGACTGGAATACAGCTTGAGAAAGAAATCCGACTCAAAAAGGAAGATTAAAATTTGAGTAAGTTTTAGTAGTAATATCCCAATTGTGCCGGTTCACCACGACGGTAGATGAGAAGTGTATGAGTAAATAAGGTATTGTGTAAGGAAGGGAGTGCATCTTAGGCAATAGCCGGTCATCAATAATTCTAATGAAATTGATTTCATTTTCGGGACTTAATTGATGTGAATCCATTTCTCGGAATTTTGGGTGAATTGGGTGACTTGATGTTGCTAACCCGGAAGTATTTTACCGGATGCCAAAAGTGTTTTTTAATTGACTAGATCAAAAATCAAATTTAAGGTGTGTTTATACTCCGACAAAAAGTAGATGGATTTTAAATGCTGATCGGTTTAGCAAGTCACTCAACTCAATTCATCCAAAATGCCAACAATGGATTCACCAGCATCAATTGCCATATCAATTACAATTACAAACAAGCTCCAGCAACGTTTACTGAATTTTTGCATCGTTCTCATTGTTTTCTGTGAATTCTCAGGCCACCTCCCTCATCTCACCTCGGTTATCTCACCTTCCGTGTGCAATTTCCAGTTTTTTGCTCATTGTAACATTTCTTCTCTCAAAGCCAGGAGGCGCGAGGGGAACCTGAGAATCTTCCTGTTTTACCAATATATTGTAAGCCTCTACCTAAAACTTTGGTCTTTGTCAGCCACTGCATTTCTTAATCTTTTATAAATATTCTGGTGAGTGTAATCTTGGTTCTTTTCATAGTACAGCCATCCCTTCGTCAATCGACTCATTATCAGTTAGTTTCCTGTACAAGTTTTCGAAAGTTTGACTCTCTTCAGTGGATTTTCCCTGGAACTAACTCAAAGAGACAATAACATCGCACTGAAGAAGGGAATTGTCACCATTTCGACTTTTAAACGTATCTTTTGCCAAATTGTCACGAACACTGAGTAAGTTGGGCGATAGTTACAATAATACATACTAAAATTACTTCATTACTAACGATTTAGTTTTTCAGTTCAGTCTTTATGAATACTTTTTTACATTTAATTTTAGTGCAGGCTGGCTTGATTCAAAATTATTTTCCATTAATTTAAGCATCATGTTCGTTCTTTCTTCTTGAACAAAACCCTTAATTCTCAAATTGCATTCCCTTCCTAGTTAGTTTCGACTGGTTTGACATTTTTGGCACTCCAGTTGTAGTTAGTAATTAGTTGAAGATGAAATGAACTAATTGAAGATGAAATGTTTTTCGTAAAATTACGATGTCGCATTGAAACGTAAACCATATAATGCGCTAATGCTAGTTAATTGTTAAATGTATTCAAATACGTGACATATTATCAGAATACAAACAATGGATTATTAAACTAATATTAGTTTTTCGTAAAAGAAAAATTCAGGGTCCCCCAAAAAGAAATAAATTATAGAAATAAATTAATTATAAGTTGTTTGGTACCTTTTCTTACAGTACAACAACCGCGCCGACTTGTGAGCAGATACTTTTTTTAGACTCCACGTCTGCTCAAGATGGGGAAAACGAAAAAGGAGCAGGCGACCCAGGCCAAACCGGTGGCGGTAGTTCGACCGACACCGAGGAACAACCAGCCTACAGAAGCACCATGGTTCGCTCGGTATGTTGATCGCATGATTAGATCAACACAACCAGAAATGCCTAAACCGAATTCATATCAACGGCTCTTTCTGCGTGAACGTATGATGGAGTGGATTACCACGTGGCAACCAACACAAATAACAATTACCAGACCTACTTCAAGTCAACGGCTTATTTTGCGTGGACGCATGATTGAGTTGATGGAGCAATGGCGATTAAATCCAGACTTAGACTAATAGAAAGCTAGGTTTAGGAATTATAATTTCTGTGTCTGATGGACACAGCAAGTCAAGTGAACAGGTTTAGTTTTTAATATTTGGCCCGACTTTCCACAAAGGGAAACATGATTTTAGATCTAGATTTCATACGACGAATAAATAGATACATTTTGTCAAGAATAACAGGAAGGAATGCGACGTCAGTTAAATCTGTTTATATGACTTCATCAACGTCACAATCACATTAAGGCATAGTTTGAGAATTATACTTAAAAAATTGCATCATAATAAAATAAAATTCCCAAATGTAATTTAATAATTGAATGCCCTCATAATGATAAATTTAATAAATTGAATATTGTCAAGAAAGTCAAGTAACTGTCATTGTCAATGTTTTTCGTTGATTCTGACAGCATTATTGGGAAAGGATTATAAATGACATATGTACCTATTTATTTTTTGAGGAAACGTTTTCTGTCCCCGTTGGGCATTGGCATATACATTATAATGGAACAATGCCCGCATCTCTCTCATCTCTTCTGTCTTAAATTTACTGTTCCGTTCCAAGTTGGAACTTCCAACACCAAAGCGAGGTACATATCCGTGGCTGATACCAATCCAGATATACATGCACTTATATTCAACTATAAATATTTCTAGCCGACTCTGAAATCATTTATGGTATGGTCTTATATCAGTAGATGTGGTATGTGGTGCAGACGTAAATAGGAGATCGGTAAAAACTTTGTTTTATTTCTTTTTGATTATGATTGTTATATTCTTTGTTAGGAGGATTCGGTAATATCTTCAAGTTATTTAATAATGTTTTCCGGAGTTACAGTGGACGTTGAATGTTTAACAAAAATACATGTGAAAGAGGAAATGAATAAAACCCTTGTTTTCCTCCCTTTTTATATACACACTTCGACTTCGAAACAGCTACTCCTCCCCTCCATCATTCAGGGCTCAGGAAGTGTATAAAGTGCCTCTGATTTTTCAGTCCATCATATAACAAAACAACGCAACCTATAATATTTGATATGCGCACGTCATCATGATGATCGTGAGATCCTTGTGAGTGAGTATATTTAATAATAGTAACAAACAGGTAAACCATGAACAATAATAATGTTTTTATATAAGGTAAATGTTTTAGTAATAAATAGCTAGTAACAATCACTGATCATCCTTTCTCGAAAGTCATCGCATCCAGTCAGAATGAAATAACAATGCAGTGTATCTCCACAACTCAAAAAATATACCAGTGTTGTAGAGGATAATGCATGATTGCATGCATCATCGTCGTCATCGTAGCATCGTCCCAAATGAAAAAGGTAGGTTGATCAGTGCATCGCTTTTCCCTGAGTGGAGTGAGAGACCTTCTTCCTGTCAGGTAAAAACTGCATTTTATATTCTAGCAGCAACCATTCAATATCCTCTTTACCCTTTCCTATCCCATCCTTCCACCTACGAAACCCACTCTGAGCTTCATCACAAAATATAAAAAACAAATTCTCCACGCGTAATGTTACATGAATTCCTGTCTGCAACTCATGCAACAAAACGTACAAAAATGAAAATCTAAAACTCGAAACCAACTCAGGAAGGAAAAGGATGAAAAGTTCCTTTTTTACTTGAAACAGGCCTTATGGATATCCCATATGTCATGCCTGAACCCAAACTCGACTCACTCACTTCTCATTCTCATGATTCCATCTCATCCATCTCTTCTCCCATTTTTAGCTCACTCACTGCATTGCATTGTTTCTATATGAATTTTTACCTGCAAATGTCAGTTACTAAATAAGTAAGCAACTACTGTAACAAAGTAGTGTGTCCGCTTCTGTGTGAACGTTACTTTTTACAGTGGCAAGGGAAGAATTGAATGAAATGGTTAGTAAATGAGCGGAAAGGCTATGCCTATGCTATTCATCAAACGAGTATCTTTAGGTTCAGTTCGCCTCCATCAAACCACCACTGCCACTGCTGTAACTGCTGCTTCAATCTTGAGATTGTGAATACCTCAATCATCATCATGATGATTAACTCCTGCTACGCATACCCTTTGCATTATATCCCCCAGGTTTCTAAGTTTCGAGAGTCAGTTGCTCTGGGATTGTTGTTTGGTGAGCATCATACACGCACAGTTCAACGTCAGTTGGTTCTCGTGCAAGTCTTTTTCATGACATTGTCATATCAAACCAAGGGATCACCCTGTGAATTAATGGGATAGTTTTAAAGCCCCTTTCCTGTGAACTTTTAGGATATCTGTTACCTGTGAATATTTTTTATAGATTTTTAAAAGAATCAGTTCGATTTCCTAAATTAGATTAACCATTAGTGTTGCGACTCGTTTAGTTCCATTCTAACTTTACCCCGGTGTACATTTAGTTGATTGTATAGTAATAGAAACAGTTTAGAGTGCCTTACAAACCTTTACGTTAAAAATCCTTTATATAAAAATAAGTTCATTCATAACTCTAAAACTTAAGATTAGTTAATAAATAAAGTTTGATAAGTTTGATTTTGAACTCGTTTTGTTTGGACGTATTACTCGGATTATTACCTTAGCTAGACAAGAATATGTGACACTGTCAGTTCCGATGTGTGGCATTACTCATGTGATATGTGAGTAACCTTTGCCTACCAATCGACAAGGTGCAGCTACTCTACTTTTTATTTATTTATTTTGTTATTGTACTTCATAAATGTAAGGACCACGGACAGACAGAATAAAAGAAAAGAACCATTTCACGGGCGGTTGACTCATCGCAGAAATTCGTGGGTGATTCTAATTGAATGAACACAAAGGAAAACAGAAGCAACTATCCTTAAGGCAAGTTTCAACTTCTTTTGTCATGGACATTGGCCACCAGTGTCATTTTCATACGCATGTCATTTTAATAGTGTTTGAATTGTTCGAAAGTAGGTCCTTTGCAGTTACTATCATTGTATATGTAGAAACTGTAAAGATAACAAAAACCAACCTTAAAATGTGTTTACAAGAAGGTATAGCAATTAAAAGTAAAGCAGTAACTGAAACGTGGGGCTCACTGCCGTGTCCCAAAAAATAAATGAAACAGATTTTAACTCAACATCAACATCAGAATGTGTCATCAAGGACCATTATATTATTATATCGCGTACCCTTTTATTTATACAGTAGAAACGAATCATTGAGGGAGTAAATTATAAAAATTACTAAACGTAAGTACCTGCGAGTTCGAGGCTGAAAGAACGGTCAATGTCAACCTACTGCCGCAGTTTTGAATGTCTTACATATTCCTGAAACGTTAGAAGCTGAAATACGAACTTGCATGGTACCTATTCAAGTTGTTAGCGTAATTTCAAATGTCACTGTCCTTTATTAAAGTAATTTTTGTAACTGAAAATTGAAGAAGTGCCATTAAAATATTTACGACCTTAAATTGTCTAACTCTTCAGGTAATGATACAAGAGGAACATGTTTCTTCTGACTTCGGAAATCAAACAAGTAAATCAACTGTGAATTTGCAAACTTTGATTGAATGCCTTTGCTTAATACGTGTTTTCCGCAGTTGTTAACTAGCTAAACAAAATTACCAGCAGCTCTCTAGAGGTTAAAAAGACAAATTTAGAAAAAAAAAGTAAAAACTTTTCTTTCATTATCACGTGAGAATACTTCTTAAAGAAAAGTCACTTCCGTCATAGACATGGAAAATTCTTGCAGGACTTGACTTGAGGGACGATCACGGTGAGAGTTCGTTCGTGGGAAATGACCAGTAGAATACCGGAATAGAACCTAGAGAAATGTTTTTTAAAACTTCGGCCACAAACGAATAGTGCATAACACTATGCAAGAATAACGACGCAATATCATTGAGTTTGAGTTGAGTGAATTTGAGTGAAACATTAATAATAGTAATAAATGGAAGATTTACTACAACTTTTACAACCCACACCGTCAACCAGCAAACAGTAGTTAGGCTAATAAAATTGTTGTTAGTTAGCTTTACTGCTATTACATATTACTTGCAACACCAACATCAGCATCGTCATTACATATTTTTAATGCTAACAACCAAGATTGATATTTAGAAAACGGACAGGAAAGCCTGTCGTAAAAGACAGAAAAGACGTGTTTTTTCGTTACCCTCTCTCTATCTCTCAGTTTCCTTCTTCACTTTTTGTTTTGCAAAAAAAAAATTATTCACATCACCGCTAACAACACTACCAGGTTCTTCCGTGACGTGATAACTTTTAGAAGTAATGTCCACCATCCTCATGTAATCTATACTAATTATACCTTTTTTATTTTTTTAGAGTAAGAGAGAGAATTAAAGAAAAACGGCAATAGGCAGATAATAATATTATAAATGAAATTTTTCAACCCTGTTTGTATATGATAGTTTAAAGAACTCAATGGAGATATCATATTTAGGGAAAGAAAAAAAGCCGTGACGTGACGAAAGAGATGGACACATCATTTTGTATTATCAAGTGTAGTAGCCATTGGTCAAGCGAACCACTTACAAACAAGTCAGATTCTGCATCAGAACACAACTGGGGTGGAATGTTTATAATATTAGGGTTGGGGTTAGATAACGTCTTGTAATGAATGGGTAAATGGTATTTATAATAGACACAGACGTTGTTGTTACAAGGTGCAATAAGAGCATGCAATAATAGAGCAAAGAGAGTGAGAAAATGAGAAAAAAAAACAAGCATTTCCTTGATTTTAGGAATCCGTTCATCAACAAAATAAATTTTGGCAGAAAGTTAAGTTTCGCCTTTCTACGTACTCCTGTTTTTCAGAAGGACAAGTTGCTTGTTTTACACTTACTTACCTAAAGTAAACTGTGGTCTCCCTGTGTGATAATGATGATAATGTTATAAAAAGAAAATTAGTGCAGTTTGGTTTGATAGAAAAAAGTATTGTGTTCCTGTTGTTACGTTTCATGAAGCTATTTAATGAAAACACTGCAACTGTGCTAATATTTATGTTATTATTATTTATCGTTATCGCCGTTTTTCCTTCACTGTATTTACTATGCAGTAATAGACATCGTGCATGCTATGTCGATGTATGACGAGTAAACGTTAGCAAATCATACATACAAAGTTGATTGTATAGAAAAACGGTTAAGTTATTATAAAAACGTGTTAGCTCCGAAGCTTTCGGACTTGATTAGTTCAGTAAATAAGCGGAATATTTGAGTGTTTATTGAGAACACTCAATAATGCGATATCGCCATTGATGATTGACAAATCTACCTTTTGAACAACATCGGAACATATGGCCCTTAAATTTCTACCTACAACAAATGTATCAACGAACAACACGATTTTTGACATCTGAATGACAAAATGTGATTGTCTCACCTCCTTTTTATTCTAGTCATGAACCAATTTTGTCTTACTGGGAGAATATCAACGATAGATTTTTTGCACTTTGGGTAAATCAGTGGGACATCTTTTTTAACTGAAGCGATCAAGATAATCGCTGCTTTTACATGGCATATGCGTGTGTCTATGCATGATAACAGAGATAACAGTTTTTATCACTGACCATCCCCCTTGTACCTTGACATGACTATGTAAGAATGTCTCTTTTGCAACACACCGCGCCGCCTACAACACAGCATATGCATTTACGACTCAAACCTGACCTGAGTAACCATCAGCAATTAATAGTAAATTGCTAGAAAATGGCAAACTTGGCAGGCAGTTAAGTAACACAAATGCATTTTTATTAGTGCGGTTAAATCATTGATTTCAAAGGTAAAAGAAATCAGGAAGCCCCTTAACGTCACTTAAAAATCATCTCATGTTCCTGTGCTTCTTTTTATAAAGGATTAGACAAAGGAGCATCAAGTCGAGCAACAGAAGGCTGTGGATGAAGAACACAATGCTACAAGTGAAAACCGAGTGACGATAAAAATTAAACATTAAAGAACATTTATTATCAAGTTTGCACCAAAACAAAAAAATGCGTTTCATTTTGAAGGATTATTTCGCATGATTCGTCCCTCTACATTTTCTAAGCATTTATATCATTTCATTTCCCTTAGGGTATCACACTCACTAGGGTTTTTAAAAGCAATTTCCTACATTGCACCTTTTTTCTAAATGTTGTCATGTTTGTTACAACATTCAAAGCTTCTGGTGCACACTTCGCACTCGCACTCGTACATTGTAGCTTCATATGCACGAATTGTTGGATAGGATGAAGTAAGACACCGTCGTTTTCCCCATTTTCTACATTCTTATCATCACGTATTGTAACAACTTTTGTATCTTGTGTGGTTTTTGATCGATCGATCATGGAGGTTCAAAATTACAAACATGCCGTGCACAGTATAGATCAAGCCAAGCAATAAATATCACTGTATGTTTTGGAGTGCTAATCATACATATCGTTCATTGTACTCCATGTTGTATTTTACATCATTGTTTTCTGTTTTATTTTTGAAATGAATAAATGCAATAGAGTAAAACAATTGAAATAGGAAAGCAACTGTGCAATTTTAATTTACATTGAAATTTTGAATCGAATCGAAAGTTCTTCTCGTCGATAGGATGACTTGACTGCTGCTAGTGAATTTGGTATGGTGCAGGAGAATCAGAAGCAACACTTTTGTTTGTTGCAATTCCGTAAGCAAAGCGCAGTGTGTGTGCAGTGGTTTTTAGGTGCAGCTCTTTCTTTGTTGCTGCAGTTGTGCATTTATTGTAACACGAAATCAAATAATGTAATGTGATTCACAGCACGGATCTCCCGTGATGATGATTGATGATGCATTCAATGTTGATGAGGAGAACATTTTTCCATATTGTACATTTCTGAAAAATCTGAAACATCATAACAATAACAATATAATAAATATTAGTAATGCGCACCAAATAAGTTTAAAGCAAATTTATGATGATAATACCCTATGAATTGTACTACTTACTCAACGACAGAAACAGTTTGTACTATAATAAAAGGAGGAAAAAGCAAAATCCACTTGTTAAACTGCTTGAATATTCAAGTGTCTGCCTTGAAAAATGACTCCATTTTTTGCTTGAATTCTTCCACAGGTATTCAGGAATTACGCAGCGCGGATGTAGTCATTTGATAATAAATGATAAGTAAAAGTAACACAAAATTAAGAAGGCCCACATAATAGACTAAAAAATGGACACAGTAAAAGAATCTAGCGCTCATCTTTTTTATCATCTATTTAAATTTTAGGCTTGTAGGTAAATACGACTGCAGGCCGCAAAAAATACAAGTTGGAGTGTTACTGACTCTGATGGTAAACTTGGATTGTTTGTGTGTAACTCCACAGTCATTTGCAAAATTCAGCGTAAATCCTGAACACATAAGCAGCTAACGATGCCATTACAAATGTGTCCATTTTGTGTACGAAAAGGTTTATATTAGGTATGTATAAGTTTTGAAAATTATTGCTAATGTTTCTGTAAGCGTTTTTAAAGCTACATAAATATTAAGTGGCAATGCCTCCTTTAAACGGCTGTCTGATTGATTGTGTTCCGTTCGACGACCAGTCCTCGACAGCGACCCCTCTTAAGTACTATAAATTCAAAAAGTGTCCTGCAGGCCGATCAATTGAAAAATAATCCTTTATATAGAGTGTCCTATTGCCCGACCCATTAAAAGTACCTAACTCATTTCTACTATTTTATTATGCATTGTGGCAAAGAAGCTAAATGCATAGAATGATAATATGCTGATGTACAAAACAACTCGATGGATAGTGAACTAACTTAGACCTAGATGTAGAATTAACGTATTTCTTTTGCATTCGAAATTACAG
>VYYJ01005242.1:0-11512 GCA_021029165.1 Cyphoderus albinus
AAGGGTCACCTTTAGAAGACATACACCAACGAGAGATCCGAGGCATTGAATCAAGACGTACATTAAAGCATTTACGATCGATATCTTTCCAGTAACGAGTCTCGCGAGAGTAACCTGCGGCAATAGAAATAAAAATAAAATTCATCTCATCTCAAATACTCAAATCATGTCTCAACATTAACATTAATGCAAACTCTATATGAACATTATTGCCACATACCGCAGGATTAATGTCGCATGACACGGAACCCAACGCCTGTAAAAGAAAAAGAAATTATCAATATATTTTGTATCGTTCACGTGTGCAGCTGGAAGGCATCGCATGCCTTGCCATTATACGAGACTTTCTTATTTTTAATTTTACTTCTCTTGGAACAAATATTTTAAGGGAAACAACTTATTTATGTTCATTACATAACAAATATTGAAAATGTGCACACGCACCTGTGCCAATGTTGCGACAGTAAACGCCCAGCAAAGTGCTATACCGAGAAAACTGAGGGCTTTCGTTGCTTCTGATTCCAATTTTAGGATACAGCCGATTCCGAGGAACCTAAGGAGAAAATGATTAAAATATATATTATTTTTTTATTATCTTTAAAATCCTTAGCTGAAGTCACGATATGAGAGTCTATTTTACATTAAAAGGGCTGTTCCCAGGAATTCAGAGGAGAGTTTCTTCCAGAAAGCATCCTCCACTTTGACTCGCTCTGCTCCCATTCTCTCCCTGAGTTCACTTAGTCGACCCATTGTGAGCAAATCTGTTTAATGTGTAAAGGAAAGAAGCAGTCAGATAAAAAATCAATAAGGTCAAAATATCTCAGTTAAATGTTTGTCATCCGAACCCTTAAAAACTAATTAAGCAATACTTCACAGTTATTTGCCACTGTTAATCAAGTGACCTCGAGGAATAATAATCGGAACACTCTCACTCGCCGTCTGGAGTTTCACTCACTAAAACGGCAAATGGCAAATGCTGTCACTTATATGTATCAGTTCCAACGACAGCAAGTGGAAGCGTGTTTGGAATTGGAAATGGAAGCAACAGTTTTGGCTTGGTACATAAAATGAATACAAAGCAAAAGCATGTAAAGTAAGAGAATGTGCCAAAACGGAAGCTTCATCTGTGCTGAACTTGAAGTCAAGGAAGCCGTTTGTTTGTGGAACGTGGAAAGATTACACCGGCTCCTTTTACTCGGTTCATTTTTAACCCGAAGTGGTACAAATGAAACACAAGGTGATGCGTTAGTTTGTGTATAGTCATCAACTTAAATACTATATACATTTAGAATCTTATGGTATCGTAATCAACATATTACTCCCGCATCGACCATCCGGAGGAAATCGGTTTCGTTATATTGGCAAATATCGGGAAAAAATCATGTCACTTTCCATGATGTTTCTGATGATGATGATCCACTCTCATGCAATCTTTTACGAGATCTTAAAAGAGAAACTTTCGATCACCAAATTCTCGTGATGTTTCGTGTAGGTACGTTTTGTGCACCGAATTATACACATACAAACAACACCTAAAACAATACCACAGTCGTGCAGATGTGGAGTTAGCAAAAATGTTTATTAAAATATAAAAATACTCTAATTGTAAAATAAATACGTCTGTAAAGTAGCAGGTATACGAATAGTGCATAACTGCTAAATACATTAGAAATATTATTTCCACAAATTTATGAGGATATGTGCTACAAATTGTCCTAAATCCTAAAAAACATTATATCATTAAAAAGCTTTTCCTTTACCTACATGACTCACACAGTTTGATCGACATCTGACAAAATGTGCACTGCACAAGGTAAAGCGATCAATTGGCAAATAAAAAGATTGGGGCTCGTGATGTTCATCTTTTATTATTTACACCCGTCTGTCTCTGCAGGAATAATGGATCACTCACAAAAGCAACATGACCCACGACTATAAGCCATATGAGCAATAAGTACATATAACAGGACAGACCTAATAATATTTTTTTATCACTACATTTGGCAGAATTCCTTCGTTTAGAAAATGCCAATCGTTTTTACGGTTCAAGTTTGGTCACGCCGCGACAACGTGACCTTGGTTTTGTTTTATCCTATGCACTACATCGTGCGCCTCTAGATTTTTAAAAGCTGTAGGTCAGTTATAATTTACTGTCAAATTATTTTGATTTGATTAAAAATATCCGTACAGTATTTTACTTATCTAATTATCAATAAAACCAGGATTAAAGTAAGACCTGCTCAAGTGAATTGTTAACCCAATTAATTGTGTTATTGTATCCTAAACGCTATTCATATGATGATCCTATGCTAATTTCATGATAACAAACAATAATAATAAACGCAATTCTGGCATGTTGGTATGTGGGATTGAAAAGAAAATCGAGAAGCCAACAGCCGTGGCCGCTTACAAACAAGGCAATGACAAACTAAATTATTAACTCTGATGGTTAATGCCGAGTGAACGCTTTCAATTTTATCCAGGATGACGGAATACATCAGAGTATGCACTCAAATTAATTTATACGGCATCTGGAAGTCGGGCCTGGATACTCGTATTTCGCAAAAAGATTCTAAAATTTGCAATGCGATGATTGATACTACCTTTCGGTTTTGATGAAATATTTTTTACCGATTTTCCAACTCTAAGTTGCCAAATACCTTACCAGTCACACTCACGAGACATAGTTGGTAAATGAGTAAAATAAGAATTTTTTTGTACAGTGAGCACAGTGAATGAATGAGTACAGTGGACAGGAAAATAACAGGCTATTTATAAAATAAGTGATGAAATGGAATGATGTGGTTTTGACATTTGGGATGACGAAGCCATAAACTCTTTGCTTGCTGTATGCTAATTCATCAATCCTAAACTGAGAGTACAATTAGGCAACACTTGCGTTACATACCAATTGGTACAGTTGATTATTGTGCTTTATCAAACCTAATTTTTAAAACTTGCTCAGTGATTACGGTTTGTAATGACTATGGCTGTGTATGAATTTAACATTGTATCCTTCCTTCCGCTGAATAAAATGCTGTAATTGGAAATGTTTAGCTTAAATAATTTTGAGATGGGACAGAGGGTTCCTAAACTGCAAACGGTGCAAATTCAGTGGATATTAGAAACGGGAAGTGCCAGGTTATTGAAACTATCATAATCAAGCTACCTACGCATTCTATTTTAAATCGCTTTCTTACTGTTACTGTCATCTTGAATGGTTTTGTCCTTTAAATAATTATTCACCAGTTCAGCATTATAATCTCTGATCAAGCAATTTAAAAGGTAAATGCTCTTTGCTAAAATTAGAGTTAAAACTTGAAGAATAAACAGAATTTTTATGAAGACCTCGAAGAATAAAAATCATTAACTATTGCACTCAACCGTGTTAATTCAGCTATTTTTATAAATCAATGAACTTGCCTCTAAAGAATTTACGAATTACTTCCTTTGAGGTTTTCACAAAGTACAATGTGATGATTTGGTGATACAAATTTTAAAATGAATGTTTCTTTCAACTGTTCTGGAAATTGGAAAGTCTGGAAGTTTGTTGTAACTGTACTTTTATCACTTTGCCCCAAATAAAACTAAGGCTAAAGCAACAGGTTTGCAATTGATTTTATGTTTTAAAGAACATTTCACATTTCCTGCACCTCACTAAAAAGTGGTTTGGTTTGGTAGAAAAAAGACCGAATCAACTTACATCCTTGGCTGAATTGGTTGGGCTTTGGTGTTTCAGGACTAGAAATCACTATGATACTTGGTTCACTCATTCACTCACCACTACTAAAAATTGACTGACGCTACCAGAAAATGTTGCTTCTGCAATGTCTGGATAGATTCTGATTAAAATGTGTGAAACTCTGATTTGATACATGATATATATCGATGAGTTTCATTTTACACTGCTAGCGCCATGCATCCATACACCATGGACATGGAGCATGGACGAGCAGTCACAAAGATTGAATTACATGTCAGCAATTCAATCTTTATTCAAGTTTTTTTATTTTCACAAGTTTACTTTGAATTAAATAGCTTCACTGAACATTGCAAGATATTTGCAGGATCAATAAAGATCCACTTTTAAAGATCTCAACTTTACATCGCAATTTCTTCGCTAGCTATTTATGTGGCTACCTACGCACACAACGCACAAATGAATAAATGACAACAAACTAAAAAAGTAACAATATTCTGCATGCACTTTCAAACCACTTACTCTTAAAAGCTACCTCCTGATTCCAAGTACGCATATGGTCTTGCTGCCGATTAATTGCAAATGCAAAAACTGTATCCTTGAAATGGAAAATTTATACCCTGGAGTCTGGACTCTGGAGAAAAGATAGGAATTTTTCCTATTCTAATGTTGTTAGACTTATGCGAATATGTACGAGCAAGCTCTAGGAGTACACATCTAAGCTACACGAAACTTTATTTGAACTTCCAAGTGCGAAAATGTCACCGTCTCGTACGAAAGCCACAATGGAATTTTCTCCCTCGACCTTCTGAATATAAGTATCTGGATCCAGGAGAATTACAAGGAAGACAGTTATAGTTAGGGAAATGAAGTTCGTATTGTGCAAGTTCGGGTTGAGTTCCATTCAAAAGTTTATTATATAACTCAATATAAATATATGAACTTGAGCGTGTCTATTAATCTATTCACAAGAAATAATAGGATGCAAATTAAATGCGGTGAATTTTCCTTTGTATTTACATAACAGAATAAAATATATTTTCTAAATATCTTTACTATTCCGGTGTGAAATAATGATTTGTATGCATACGATGTATTTACTAGTAGATAATTGCAGGAGTCTAATGCAAATACAGCATGTTTTGTAAAGAGTCACTAATAAAGATTATAAAAGCCATTCAATATCTATTCAGATTATGAGCACATCAATGAACTAGTAGATGTCAACAGAAAAGAAATGTATTATATTTATAATATATTTGGTAGTGGTGGAAAGAGCGAAAACAAGTAATAAATTAAGGTAGGTAAGGATTCTATGTGTTACAGCAAATGAATTGCAAAGAATGTTGTAAAACAACAACAATAGACAACTTTTCCTGCGTGCGTACGTGATTGATCACGCTATCACATTTTATGGAAAGAAAAATTATGTTAGGCAGGTTTTGTGTGTTTGCAATTATGGAGTACCCAAGTGTCATGCTATTATGTTTATTTACGATTGTTTATTGTTTACTTACTATTATTATGAAGAGTTCACACACCTGCTGCGACTGCTGCTTATCCGTATCCTACGAAAGTACTCGTTGTTACAACCTTTTTATTAACTCATCACTGTATTATATGACTTTAATTAAGGAAGGAAACAGTCGGCTCAAGAAAGTCGCAATACTGTCAGACAGTGGAGAGACAAATAAAATGAAACAGGGAAAACCGAACAAACATCTCTTTCTTTCAAGCCGCAATAAGTCTATCAATAATTGGCGATGATGAACTTATTTGCTATGAATTCCAGGAATGGAATCTAGACGCCAGTAATAATAATAAAAATTTCCTCTATTCACACTTCTCATGTTACCTGAAAGTACATAAAGTCAAGTTTTAACAAGTGAAACATTCCAAAATCACACCACAAGAGGAACTAGGTTTCAGTCTGTCAGTAGTCAGTACAAAAATAAATGATAATGTAGTAATTGAATAATAATTGGTGGTTTCATGTGATTTAGCAGTTCAAATAAAATGTTAAGAATGCAAAAATAAAAACCGTCTACCTACTTCTTTTCTGCATGATGAAATATAATCAAAGCTTATCTTTAGACGTTAAAAAATCTTGCAACGATTCTCCATTCAAAATTCCAAAACAAGGATATGACTCAAGGAATTTTGTGGTGAATTGGAATCGACTTCAATTCCAGACAATTACAACTCACAACTGAAATATTTTGTATGACAATATTAGACAATAAACATTTTCATGCATGCTCAATAAACCTTTGCATGAATGTGAAGCATCAGTCTGTCATGACACAACAACGTCCTCAAAATTAAAATCGTGTTTAGTGTTTGTACTACTCTGTCAACTATCTCGGATTGAGATTCTGCTTTACTTAACAATACGATGTGGAGTTGACTGACAACAAAAATTTCATATATTTATACGTCATACACATATTCCAGTGTTCACCATATTAAACTATAGTTGGTACTACCAACTTGGTAGTTGTGGAGAAACAAAAGGCAACACGAATCGTAGTCAAAACTCAACTTGATAACGGTCATTCTATGACTTGAGAATACTACTGCCGCGCCATGATAAGATTCTGTGTTACTTGAATTGAATGACTTTTGCATTGGTCACGCCACGCATGTCAAGAGTTTTGCTTGTAAATAACCTAAATATACAAATCAAAGCAAACTTATCTATATGTATATAAACAAAAGTAGATTACAGGGGTATTATATTGTGTATAAATATCATCTACCGGATAGAACGAGTTTTAAAAAATCAAAGAATTACCCAGATTTAACCGGACTCAAAAAGGTTTTGCTAGGAAAGCTTACTTTTGACCACCAGGCCATGCTCATGCACAACAAACATAATATTATCTATAAAAAACTATTGTATTTGGTATCGCAAATGAAACAATTTTTGAAATCGTTCTGGATTTTAAATTATGCATCCATTATCCTTTGATATTTATCTTAACTACCAAAACTACACCCTAAAATTAACCTATGAAAAAAGTAAACACTAAAATATGTTGTTGCTGGCTGACCTAATACATATAATTTATTTCTTTGCATTAGCTAACGTCTCGTAAAGGTCATGCGTGGTCATGTTCCTGGTGTATGATCAATCTATATTGATTACAAAGGATAAATTATTGAGCTATGGGTCGATCAGTTCATTGCTACCATTCTTCTCAGAGATATAAGCTTCAACCGTGTACCTAATAAAATATTACGTACAAGTTATACAAATATGACGAATGATATTTAGCTTAATTAAATAGTACTTTGTAAGGCTGTAATTAATCAATTTAAATAGTACGTTGTTTGCGTCTTTTTTAAGATCTCACGTTTAATTTTGTATCTCAAATCGTTTGTTTTATCTCGTTTAATTGGCTTCAACAAAAATGGCACAATGTCACAAACTTAGCTAATTAACACGTTGTAAAAAAGCAAAGTTACAGAGAGCTATAATGAAATGAGTTTATTCTGTAACCAGTTATAATTTTTTGAAAAGCATAGGTATGCATCATTAACATCGTAAAAAAATGCGATGATACAATTGAATGTTTCGTTCAAACTACTTTATATTTTCGTTGGTTTGAAACGTTAAGTGAGTGACGAATGTAAATAACGTTAACGTTGCTTCTTATTCTTATAAATGTAAATACTTAACATGATGTACAATAAAACATTTTTAGTGTATAGTTCCAGTGGAAATGACGCAGAAAATGTCCTCTCAACACCCTAACTGCTTTGGTGTATGTTTTTAATGATGATTCATGTACATGGCAATTTGACACCAGAAAAGTTATCAAAAGAAACTGGAACGCAGAATTTACAATGCGAATATTGATTGAAAATGGAAGTACATACATAAACACACCAATGTGGATTCCAAATTCCAAACATCACCAATTCGACAGAGTTTATCTGTTTGTTGGTCACTTCTCCAGTAGATAACTAACTATAATCGGACACACACTTGTTCAAAAGATCTGCACAATAAATAATTCGGATAGGTGCCTATATATTTAATCGAATGTGTAATTTAGTATATACATAGCTAAAAAAAGTTAAGCAGCGAGTTGAAAAATAGAGGTGTCAATAATTGCAGAAGTACTAGATACCATCATGTATCGCATGATGGAATTTGGTAAATAGACTCAGTTAAAACTGAATGAAGTACGTGTCCTTTGCACTTTTCTCATGACTTCAAATTGGATGACATAATCATGAATGAAGCAAATGAATCATAACCACGAATTGTTAAAAAAGTGGGAAAATGTCGTATATCACTTTATAGTAGACTTAAAACTTACGTAACGTTACTCTTTCCCTTTGTGATTAAATTAATGAATGGGGAGTATGAAATATGTAGTTGTTCAATTATCTAATTCTACCCGCCTTTTGACAGTAAAACATGCTTATAGAACCCAAATTTTAACATGAACTCGAAATCAATCGCATTCCGAATTTTAATAACAGGCTGACTTAAGAAAATTTAAAGCTTTGTAAAATCAAAATAAAAGCGAAAGTAAACAGCAAACTGATTGTCACACACCTTGAACTTTTACCTCTTTCATTTTCCTTAAAATTGGATTTATTCACAAGCTATAAGCTTCACTAGATTTTCGCTTTCAATATTACACTATTTCTGAGTTAATTCAGCTTCTTCACTGGTAAGACTCTTTCAAGAGAGTGACAGGTATGAATTATTCTAGCATTGCTTTCTTGTTGCTGCTTAGAAAGATCCGTTACATTAAAGGTCATTTCATTCATTTATTACGGAGCTGCATCATAACGCAACTGATATGAAATGATCATTAGCATCTGCAAATAAATCATGCAACCGCTCTGTTGTAAAAACTTTGATATTGACGCTGAGAAATAATGATGATGGCTTACGTATACAAAATATAATTAGCCTGGAAAGAAAATCCGTCTAGCCAAAAATGTTTTGGTTATAAGGCAAGGTGAACAAAAAGGAAAAACAAAGAAAATGTCCACTTCTCATTCTCGTATTCATTTTCTAAATTACAATCAATCATGAATTTCAAATATAATGAAGGTCAAGAATATGCCATTCAGGATATATGAATTAGACGCGTGATAAAATTAGTTTCTTGATAATAATAGTATCGAGATGAGAATCCACCACATGCGGTTACTATCCAAAACTACTACGATCCTCAAAATAAACATTCTAGAATATACCATTAAGCTAGAGTGAGAGTGAGAGTGAAAACATATCTACTTTGATTATTGAACACATACCTATTTTACTACACAATTTGTTTGACACACTTTTATTCAAACAGAACAAACCACTGAGAAATTGCCAATTATTACAAAGCAAATCTATAAAGCCAATTCCAATAGCTCTGACTAATTTTTATCACTTACCCGTGATTTTTTAACCACAGACGACAAATCGTTGACAAGTGAGAAGTGTTGCTCTATTACTGTCCCGACGTTTGACATGCAGATTAAATCCGTGCGCGGTTGATATTATCTTTCCCATTGACACACTTTTATTCATACAGAACAAACCACTGAGAAATTACAAATTACTACAAAAATAAATTTATAAAGCCAACTCCAATAGCTCTGATTAATTTTTATCACTTACCCGTGTTTGGTGCTACTTCGTCTACGTCGGTAGGATCCATTATGTCTTTTAAACTGATATGTTTATATTCACCGTTGTTCTAGTTCCAATTAAAAAAAAGGTATTTCCACTCGTAAAGGAGTTGTACGATTAACCAGTATCGTTTTTTTATTGAGCACTTAAAAAATTTTGCACAGACAAAATAGATTTAATGAATGAATGTGTGTCAATGGGAAAGATAATATCAACCGCGCACGGATTTAATCTGCATGTCAAACGTCGGGACAGTAATAGAGCAACACTTCTCACTTGTCAACGATTTGTCGTCTGTGGTTAAAAAAATAATTAAACGTGCTTTTTTAAAAGAATGAAAAAATGAAAGTTGGTATGGGCTGAGCTGAGCTTGAGCTCCCAAAAAGAGCGCAAAGCACTCGGTCGGAGAGGAGAATAATATTTTCTCTGATGTGCTTCCAAATGCCCTTCAACTGCTATGTAAAAAAAACGTGTAGTTCATGGGTTTCCATGTGTTTATCGATCGTAATCGTAATCGTCACAATCACTCTATAAACTGATGCAACAAGCCCTTGCTTGCATCCTCAGGACCACGAGCTTTGTTCGTGGTTCAAAACTAACTAAGACTATGTTTCACAGGACTATTTGATCCCAAAACAAAATACATACCATAAAACAGCTAAAACATCAAATATATTATTTTTTGCTCCTTTGTTAATAAATAACCTTTTTTGATTACATGGACCGGAGCTGAACTGCTAAGTGGTGTGAAGAAGCGACCACATGCGACTGGAGAGCTTGATAATACTTAAATACATATTCATTTTGATATAAAAAATAATCATGGCCTTGCATGAGCTAATAATCTCTACAAAAAGTCAAAAACTCAGTTTGGGCAATAGACCAATTTATTATGCAGTTTAAACAAAAATGCCTCAGAGCAATATAAAGATGACAAAGTATTCACTTCTCAACTAACAATTATACATGGGTCCAAGTTGAATTGAAACTAAAAACAACTCTCGTGATTATACATGCACATGTGAGTCTTTACTTTGGAAGATTTTGTCCAGAACTCACACAAGATAAACCACGTCAAAACCTATTACTGTTTAATGTATCAATTTTTGCACACGTGTTCATTTACATCTGAATGCATTGGCTAGTGTTTGTTAAAGAGAGATTTCAGTTCACACACCACACAAATAACTAACTGATTAGTGGAAAACTTCAATATTAAAATAAAGTTGATTGAATAGGTACTGGAACCATGAACTATGTAAATAATATTAATCCAAATCCGGTTTCACTCACGCCAGAATTTTTTATTACGAACTATTACGTAACATATATGTTAGTTTTACGCTAAGACTAAAGAGAAGTCGCTACTCGACTGTGAGAACTTTCAGCATCTCATGAACAAAAGTAATTCTCATTGTAAATATTTCAGTGTCGTTATCCACTTAACATTTATACACCAATCATCTACAAAGAGTGGATTGGAATCAGTCAGATTAGAAGTCAGTGAATAATCAATAATCATGCATTCTCCATCCTTCTGATAGTCAGGTAATCCAGACATTTTATTATCATGCATCATATCTAAACAAAACACTACTCATGAATTATTGAGATGTTAAACCCAATTGATGTGGTAATGAAGTACGAAGTTGATAATTTGAGTTGAAGCACAGTAGTGTAATATTAATAATAGCGATAATCCTTAAGAAAACAAATGATAATTTACTTTTATTAGATTAGCGCAATATGTATTGCATTGCATTTAAAGATATTTCAAGGTTTTATGATTATAATATTAATACAAAATACATACAACAAAATAACTAACGAATTTGATAAACTATTTATATAAATGTATATCTTATATAAAGCCATGGAATGGTTTAATTTGTCACACTCTAAAATCCTAATTAAGGAAGTTCTTCGGTCTGAATGCCCTTTGCTTTAAACAGAAGCATATACATAATTCCTGCGATTGCACCTAATATTAGAAACATTTATTTTATATTTCATGATGACTAATTAAAAGTGAAATGATTAATTTACTAAATATAGCACTTTGCTTACCTCCGACCCAAGGACCAATAAGGTAGACCTGGAAATCATTACGGAGGACCACATTAAACTCATCAGCCACAAAAGTAGAAACTATAATGCAAAAT
>VYYJ01005243.1:0-11510 GCA_021029165.1 Cyphoderus albinus
GCACATGATCAAATTACCTGTGCTTCTTGCCAACGGAAGGCCACTGCTTGTCGCAGACCAATCCAGGGATACTCGATGATATTCAGGTCGGGCTGGGTCAAGTTTGATGTCTTTCTCAACCTGAACTTTAATGGATGGGTAGAGTGGGGCGTTGTACCCGGAGAGCTGTCTTAAACCTGGAATGACGAAAAGATGCGATGTGACCGTTGCAGACACGGGGTTTCCCGGTAAACCGAAGATGAACTTTTTCCGGCCGTTTAGAACGCAGGTTGCAAAGGTGGTCGGTTTCCTGTAATTAAAAAAAAATATCCGTTTATAGATTACTTAATATATTAATGTCATTGTTTCAAAATTAAATGGCTTACCCCGGCTTCATAAGCACAGCCCCAAAATGAATCGTGGCATCCAGGTCGGTGACCAGTACTCGCTTCAAGTAATCTTTTTCGCCCATTGAAACACCCCCTAAATTAAATTAAAGCGTTTTGAATATTACAATGAAAAAATCACAATTAAATTGGAAACTTGGCAAAGATTTAAAAAGCTCAAATTACCGGTACAAACTATCACATCAACTTTGGAAAGTCCTTCAACTAGCTTCTGATAAACTGCGTCCGGTCTAAAAATGAGTTTTAAAGAATTCTGTAAATATGAAAGTGAACCATTTTAATATAACAATGACGTTTTAATCAAATGTATCCAACTCCAACGTACGTATCTTTCGCAATTCCAACATCAATAGTCGGAATTTTTGCCACTGCAAATACACTTTGTAACGTGGTTTTATTGCTGTCCCTAATTTTGCCTTTCTCTAGAATCGACATCATGTGGACTTTGAAGTTCATTTCCGGTTGACAACAATCCCACGACGGGTTTCCGATAAACTGAAAAGTTCGGTCGACCCACGGTGGCAAGCACGCCAAGCTCCGATGCACCCAGTTTAGTTCCTTTAGGCATGATCAGTGTTTTTGCGGGAATGTCGCTGCCAACAGGTCTGATATCCTGGCCCACTTTGATATCCGTTTTTATAATGCGAATCACTTTCTCATCATTTCCGTCGGCCGTTCGTTCCACCAATTCGGTGTCTTCAATCTGAACAACTGCATTCGCTCCCGGTGGTACAGGCGCCCCAGTGCTGACTCGAATGCAGTAGCCCTGCTCAACCCGACACTTGTCGGGACTTTCTCCAGCAGTGGAATCCCCCCGAACTTGGAGAAGGTTGAGCTTTGAATTTTCCGACTCCGATACAAAGACAGCGTAGCCATCCTTAATTGATGCAGGAAACGGTGGTAGGGGATCGTTTGCTAAAATGTCTTCCGCTAAAATGTAGTCCAGTCCGTCCCGGAGAGTTTTCGTGGTCACCTCAGGCTTCACGTCGGAGCAGCTTCTGATAATCAGATCTTGAGCAGTGGTCACGGGAATGGTTTCAAACTGCGACTTGCGAGCACGGTCCGCCACGTTTACAGCGTTAACTTTACTCTTCAAGGCGGTTGAAGCTTGCATTTTCTGATGTAGTGACTCCACGTTTTTCTTGATGTCTCGAACCAAATCTACGGCATGCTTCAATGGCTTCTTGATGAAATCGAAATTTTCGCCGGCGCCTTTCGGGCTTCCTGGGAGATTTACAATTACAGTCTTTCCGCGAATTCCGCACACAGGTCTAAAAAGTATTTATTTCATTGAAATTGTGTTTAACTGATCATTAAGTCTCCCCTATTTAATAAAAATAAAATCCTAACCGTGAAAGCATTGCCATCGGTGTAACTGCCAGAGATCCCTGAATCATGGCAATTACCATTCCAGGGGCTTCCTTTGAAATCACCAGTTTTGTAGCTTCCGGTGTGACATCCCGTGGAGCGAAGCCCGTGCCACCGGTGGTTAATATCAGGTCGACTTCTCCAGAATCGCACCACAGCTCCATTGTTTTCTAAATAAAACGCACATGTTTAAAAAATAATATAAAAATTGTATATAAAAAGTCTTCAAATTAAATTTAATCAAAACCTTTATTGCTGCAATTTCATCCGGCACGCATTCCATCATCGTTACAACTCCAGCGAAGTCTTCAGCTTGCACTTTCTCTACCAGCACTTTGCTGCTGAGATCCTCAGCCTGGCCGGCAGAACAACGGTCGCTGACTGTATGAATTTCAAGAAATTAATCAGATTAGTAATAAAAATCTAGTGAATAAATAGGGAAAAATGAAAACTTTTAGTATAAAAAAGCTAACAAACCCGTTAACACTCCAGTTCTGATTTTTGCTGTATCCATTGTATTCTAAGGGGCAAGAAGACGCTCAAAAACTTTTTTTAGTTATAGGAAGTTTTTGTGTGATTGTCACTGTCACAAAGAATCCTGTGAATAAAAGTCTTTCTCCTGCGATAATGACTTTGGCATCAGAATGTTTCCTGTTGTTTCAAAATGACTGACTGAGTGACTGACACAAAAAATGTTTGTTAGAAATGTGATGAATAAATGATGGCAATGACAATGTTTTGCAGCAAAAATTGAAGGGACAAAAGAAAAGAGCCTGTAAAGACAAAACTGGATAATCCGGACAATAATGTGTCTGCGGATTAGTGTCTCATATTGTAGTATTTACTCAGATTCACGTTCAAATTGGCAAGATTGAAAGTGATAGTGAAACCACAATCAAGCAATATGAATAAACAGGTTCCAGTAATGTCATGGCTCATGGATATCAAAGATATCATGTGAGTTTCATATGTTTCTCTCTCAATGTTTCAGAACTAGTCTGCTCATAATGCTGCTCGTAAAGATACTTGTTGCGTGTATATGCAGTAAATACACAAATATGTTACACGAACGAATGACATAAATTATATATAAAACTTATTCTAAAGGTGTTTGATTGAAGTAATGGGTAGATCATGTTCATGTCATCGTGATCGTGACCGGAGAAACAACTTATCCACAGCCACACCATAATTCAACATTTATTGGAGTTTCATGTAAAAATACTGTCATCCACTCTTTGCATTAATTTGCATATGAAATCAATCTGTTACACAACATAACATGGGTTAAAGGAGACGAATGTCTCCAATGAAGTAACTTTTATTTAGATTTTATACATTATACACACAAGTCTTTGAGACATTTGACAAACAAAATGTACTTTTTTCGATGAAACTTTTAAATGTTATATTCATAAAAATCATAAAACATTTCGGTTCGAGCAACATGAAACTTTCCAGTCAAAATTCATGCGATTATTAAAGATAAAAATTATGATGCGTCAGTTGGTTCAAAAGAAAATTGCATTTTAAAAAAGATTTGAAATTGAAATCTCTGAAATCGTCCACCGTTTTTCAACTTGCATTTATTCTCTTTTAAATAAATAAATAGCTGTATAAAGAGAGTAATTAACTGTAAACTGTTATTTACTTTCCTTACGTTAAATGTTATTACTTATCACATTAGAAAATCAAAATGTAAAACTGACTTTAAAAATTCAGTTCGTTCTCTTTTCCTTTGGTAATATTGATGTTAAATACAATACATTTATAAATAATTATTATTATAATGACGATTTTACGAACAATGTCGATGAATGAGACGTTACAAATTACAACAAGAATACAAACAAAGGTTAAGCCTTTCCGGATCGATCAGTGCAATATTCCTTGTCTTGTCGGATTGAATTTGGTTTGGAGTTTTACAGTCTATTTACAAGGTCTTTGTCTCCAAATGCTGCACGGTTTTTCCACTTTTCGCCAGGATATCTTGGACTTCGTTCATTGTTAGGGCGGAGGTGACCCGCACCGTCTTTCCGGACAGATCTATGTCATAATCGGTCACAACTCCCTTTTCTTTTGTTCAAATATATAACAAAAACATTAAGCATATAAATAACTTCGGTCTGAAATGATCAATTATTCAAAGTATTGTAACTGTAAGTGTTACAGTTACAATAGAAGATTTACATATTTATAAATTCAGACCTTTTTGACGAGTGAGAATCCTATTTACGGCATTCGAACATCCTTCACAGGTCATTTCGACGTGAAACTTGTAGCTCTGTAAAATTCATCAAAAATGAAAATCAGTTTGAATCTATATCGAACTCAATTAAATAATTGAAAAATATAATTGACAAATGTTTTCGTACCGTCATTCTTTTGCTGTCAAAATTGGTACTGGTGGTAGCTGTAGCAGGGATACGATGATGTGTGAGTCTTTAACTGAACACTGAAAATTTTGGTCTAACTTCTAAAATATGTATCGTTTTATCACCCCTGGCGTGATGTGATGTGACCTTACTTGAGGTAAATATTTGGAAGTTTGCTGTGAAAAGAAAAAAATATTCAAAGATGAAGATGAGCTTTGGCTTAAATAAAATATGGAAGTTACAAATGTCAGGGGTAACTACATAGTGCAGAAAGGATCACTCTTGTTTTCTCCTGTCTTGTATAATTTAATTATCATTGGCATGTATTCGCACAGATGAAGATGATGCAGTTTATGCAAGTCTCGGCTTGTGAATGACGTGTTGGTTGAGGGTGGATTCACTGCCTGAGGCCTGACTGTCAGGCCCTGACAGTAATCATCAATTTACTTAAACTCAAGATAATCTTGCACACAGACTGGTGTATTGTGAAGCTAAACTAATAAACTATGCAATGAAATGAACTCAAACTCAACCATAATATGTATACTGATCACGATTTAGTGAATCAATGCAATTACTACGTAAAGGAAGATAATTTTGTGTTAACTGTATTTACTAGTAACGTAAATAACTCGCAGTTTGTTTAAGTTTAAAATTAATGAAGAGTCGAGCGCGCAGTGTTCAGCTAAATAGATGAAATGATAGCATTACAAGCGTGTCAGTTTACATTAGAGATGTGTGTATTATGGTGAGAGAGATGAGATTTAATATTTGTATTTTTATCAATACTTTCATTCAACCGATTCAACACTTCATGTGAATGTGAGTGAATTTGCGGTAAATGTAAGGGCATTAAATCAATCATAACTGCACAACACTTGGTTGTGGTACGTGCGCAACTTCAAAAGCATCATGAAGGAAAAGCGATTAAAGAGATGTGCATAATCGCATCATGAGATTGACTATCATTTTGTGAGCGATTCCTCTTTACACTTAACTAAACATGATTATTTATCTACACACGTGAATGCCTCATTTAAAGTGTTGCTTCCTGTATATATTAATGAACTGCTTACTTTTGCACAAGTGTTTTTAGTGTTTGGAATCCAAACTTGGGATTTTTTTGTTGTAAAACTGTCCTTAACTGTAAATTAATGTGTATGTATGTTTAATGTTTGCAACACTTTTAATTCCAGCTGCAGTTATTTTTTGTATTCTACTTAACTGTCAATTGATTTTAGACACAAAGAAACAAAGAGCAGTGACAGATAAAATTTTTTAATAGACACCACAATAAATATTCACTTGTCAAATAATTAAATAAATGTTAGCCAACATTTTTTCACTAATAAACAAGATATTATGTATTTAAACAAATGATCAGTTATGTGAGAAAATGTACTTGAACTTGACACTTGACCTGCAGCAGAATTTCTACTTCATATTCGTATAAACTAAATGTCACACAATGCCAATAATGCCGACAAAGTTTTGACCTTAATTAGTGTATAAATCAAATTAAAATACCCTTTTAACACAAATCCTATAGGTATTAACGTGCAATACAAAACACTCACATCATTTTTACTAAAGATCTTTTAAAACTCAAATAATCGTATTACTTGTAAGTAAAGTAGACAAACGTCTTTTTAAATCTTTATGTACGTTTATTAATGAATCCAATTTCTCTCACAAACTATATTCAATTAAGCTCAATTTGAGTCGTAAAAGGTAAATGTAATGCATCCGAAGTTGCACATGATGTCACTCCTCACTGTCCTCTCTAACCAAGAGCTGGTTTAATGAGTAACATTTAAAGTATGTACATATGAGTATGAGTAATTCTTCAATTTTGGAACCTTTTGTGTGTATAAGATATATATATGAATATGAATATAATTAGGTTATATTATGATGTTATTAATGAATACTTTACGTTTTTCGACTTACAATTACATTAAACACAACACAACCACAACCGGATGGACCAATAAGTCAAGAGAACATGAGAGAGCCAGAGAGTGGTATAAGAAAGAAAGACGGGCCAGATGGAAGATGGGAAACTAAAGTTTCCTTCATGTATCGATGATGCCGTCATATTACACTTACAATGCTAAAACCCCATTTCATATCTTACCGTGGCCTATTCAGTATTCACTCTCGTATTAAAAATTGCAGAGTAAATCCAAGTGTTATTTGCATGTGGCACTGGGCTTTTAGTTTGATTTCTGGCTTCCGGCTCTAATTTTGCAGGGATTACAAAAAAAATGCTGCAGTATTTAAAAAGGTTACCCGAAGGTCCCCGAGAAAAAATATTCCAAAACATTATCGTCCAATTTGGCTGTCTACAATACGTTTGACTTGTCATGACTTGACTTGATGTCATGTAAAAGAAGATTTTTGAATGAATGACAGAAATGATGTTCTATGTATTTTTAAGTTGAAAAAGGTCAACCTCATTTCCATAAAAAAGTCAGAAATCAAGTTACCTGGTAGTACTTACCTGACCTGAGTAGTTCGTTAAATATGAATGAATGATTATCATAAATGATTTTTATCATTTTATCATAATTTAATTGTCGCCGGCCGGCCACCAAAATCAAATGTAAATACACTGACGACCCTCGCTCGATCGCCAGTGGCGATTCGCCACATCGCCAGAATTTGAATATTGGAAAGTGGAGAACATTTGCATATTTAGGAATTCTCCAACTTTCACAAGAAAAGCATGAGAATGAAAAGAAAAAGCAAAGAGCAAAGAAAAAAAGTTCATGTAGGATGCAGGCTATTTTCATGCAGCAAGAGCAAGAACAAATCAATGCAGCAATGCCGCCGCCGTTCGGTTGTTTAATGGATTTGAGTGACTAATTTTCTCTTGCTATCATCATGAATCATGATCAATGATCTGTGCGTGTCATCTTTCGGCTATGATTTTCGCCGGCGCCTGTTTTGTTTTGATTCATCTTTGATTTGAATACAAAATTCACTTTGATTTTGTTTCTCGTTCTGTCATTCCTCAAACAAATCTCAGTCAGTTCCCAGTCCACTGTCACTTCCAAGGCTTGTTCCCTTTTACGCCACCTTCGAACATTCCTGGGAGTTTCCGGTTTTCCCCTTGATTTTCAGTTTAAAATTTAATTTTTCTTTAAACACTAAAATACTACGGCCGTTTACTTTTTTAATTGACGCATTAATTCATTTATGTGGAGTTAAGAGATTTTTACAATTCTTAATTTTACTCTTGACCTCAAATTCAAATTCAAGTATTAACATTCTTAACTGTGTGCTGTTAATTAATAATTTACTAAATTACCTTTAAACGGAATTTCAATCGCCCCTAATGTTGAATCGTTGAATGTCAGTTAACCATTATTAACCATTCCAAGAAGTTTGTGTCAGTTTCACTTGATTGAACTCGAGGAAAAATGTTTTCTTGTGAAGTCTGCCCTGGACAATTAAGTATGATTACTTACGAAAAGTGGATTGAGCATCTGCTCTCCTTGGAACATCAATTGGAACAGGCCCTGAAAATTTCCAGAACGACATACTGGCCACAAGCGGAATGGACTGCCGTTATCCGGAACATTCCCAGATACGATGGAATCGGTTCCAAGAAGTTGTACACGAGCCTCATTATGCATCTGTCCCAGTTTGGCTTTATCGAAGCTGTCTATCACGGAGAGAAAATGAATAATTCGATGCTTGTGGCTATTCAAATGTAATTGTTTAACGCATTAATTAAGTTTAGGTTATTTAACATCCGTTATAAGATTCATCAAATTTTTATTATTTTCTATCAGGTTCGATCAGCACGACAAAGTTGCTCTCGTTTCAACGGTACAGGATGATAAGGGTAAATCTTATCAAATCACAATTCTCCCAAAAAGTGATCCTAACGGACACAAACGTAAGTTTAAGATTGCTAATGTTTAGGTACATTCATTTGATATGATGATAGTGAAGTTCTGATTTTACTAATACATAGTGCCATTATTTATTATTTAACAGAAAATGCGCACCACCGGCTCACTCAGTTTACTTCCGTAATGCCCACGGTTGCGGGAGAAATTGATGACGATAATCAGGATCGACAGGAAAGTTCCAACGGCGCAACAGCCATGACTGAGGAAAAGGGTAAGAAAGAGGATTTTTTTTATATTTAAAGTGTTAAAATACAAACAGGTGCGTTTATTTGGATTTTTACATTTTATCGAAGTCACACCCAAACCCCGAATAACGTACACCCGGGATGAGCTGCTTTCTTACCGCGACGAAACTGGGATTCCACAACGATTCCTCGATGTCCTTACGTTCCCGAAGAGGATTATTAAAGGGGTAAATTAAATAAACTTTTTATAACGTTGTAATTTAATTGGAGAACTGTAACTTTTAATTGAAGCTGACTGGTGTTTACTTAATGTGTAATTTAAGGTGGGTACACTGGCTGAGGACTTGGATGCGATGAAATTAAAAGATTTAAGAGAGATAAAATTTGAGACAGCAGATGAGTACGATTGGAATGAGAACAATGAGAATCGTCGCTTCGGTCAAAATAACGGGCGGTTCAATAATCGCTTAAATGGAAAATACAACCGATTTAACAATTACAAGGCCAACGGGAACGGGGAGCATTCAAACAATTATCATCATCAACAGCAGAGAGGTGGATTCCGAAACTATCAACAAGTTGGGCAGGAAGACGCTTCTAAGCGAGATTACTACAATCCAAATAATTCAAGGTTCCAACAAATGGAGCGTGATGGTGGACCCTCGCTGTTGGATTGTGGAGTTGCCACACTTGGAGTTTACAATTTTGAAAATGTTACACCTCCCCAATCCCCGCAAGCATAAGCTGGACTTCAACCACGAAAAGCAGTGTAGAAGAGTAACGCACATTACTAGTAACTTTTAGTTTTCCTAGTAGATACCAGTGTATGTAAATATAACTAGTAACTGTAAGGAAAAGATGTTCTTAAACAACATTACTATTTTATGAATTACAAAAATATTTTGTATTGTTGATTAAGGGATGTTGTTGAATTGTTGATGTGGCTTTCAAAATCCAATCCAAAGAATTTTCTAGTTCTAAATCCTATTTATTTCCTATTTATTACAAACACGTTTCCTAATTCTATTCATAATCTTGTTATTTTCGCTAATGAATTATACATAGAATAAAACTGAACCGGAGCTAATGAAAAATCAATTTGGGTGGTTTTTGTTAATTTTTAGCAGTATTTCCATAAAACGTATTGCTTAGCCCAGGCAGTGCTCAACGGCTTGGCATTTTGGTTGTGGAAATTGAGCATGTTAAAGGCTACTTCTTGCCGCTGAAGGAAATACTGCGCAAACACTTCCACAAAGTACGGGTTGGCCACAAAAACCGCTGGAAATGCTACATAAATTCAATGAAATCGTGATTAATAAGAAAAATAGAATTTAAGTTAGGAAACACGCATTTTTGGTTATTTAATATAATTAAAAATTACCAAAAGACAACATCGTTGTGCTCAGAACTGCAACCAGTCCTAAAACGGCCGTAGTTCCGGCCGCCATCGCCACTTGTTTTAGGAGCCCAGAATCTGACAAAGAGTAAAAATATCATCAATATTTATCTTCTCCATCCATCCAATTATAGTTAACTTTATTGTTTTTAATTAACGCAAAATTTCGTACTTTCAAATTTTTCCCACAGCGCTTTTGCAAAACTCTGTTCTTGGTAAATGATGGATTTACCTGTAAAAAAAATATGAAAGTGTTAGTCAATTAAAAGCTGATATGATGCTTCATGAAAAGCTCGGAAAATGTTAATAGGTGGTTCACCACACCTTGGAAATTTTCCCAGTTTTCATGCATAAAAAACTTTTTAATTTCTGCTTTCACGTTCGCTCTCGGTACTGCATGTGGAACCTCCAAGCTTTCCAGCCATTTGTCCAGATCTTCTTCGTTACTCAATTCTTTCATCTTTTCGATCAATTCCTTCCACCCAGGCTGTGGTTTCACTGATAAATCTGGTGCAGAGGAAAAACTTGTCTTTTTCTGTCGGAGTTCGAGAAACCTACGAATTTCATTTTTCGTTTCCCCAATCTCTTTGTAGTAAGGAACGTCCAAACTTTCAATCCATTTCTCCAAGTTGTCGTCATTCGCCAGGTTTTCCAAACTAGAAATTTGCCGTTCTCGTCGCCATTCTGGAGTTTGTGGTGATTTTAATTCTTCAGATTTTGGAAGCTGACAACTGCTACTTCTGAAATGGTTTTGATACTGAAAGAAATTTTTCAAATTTTCCCTAAGTGATTCCAAATTGACGCACTCAGTAGGGATCCCATACACACCTAAAAATTCCTCTAGATTGTCACCGTTCGGAAGATCCTGCAGCCACTGAAATACCTTGGCCGCTTCCAAACACGAATCTCTTGCAGAGTTTCCTGTCTTGTTTTTCACGCTTAGCTTTTTCTCCAGATACTTCTCCAACGCTGTAAAATCCTGTGAAAAATTCACTTCCTTTTCAAAAGCTATTGGTGGAGGTGGTTCTGATTCTAGTTTTGAATTGGTGACCGACAAGTAAGAGGGTGGATGATCGTCTGGGGGACCTTCATTGTATTCTGCGTCTGGGTTCGAGAATGCTTCTGATTCTAATTCTTTTGCCAATTTAATGTCAGACTCGGCTTTGCTGCTGGGATTCTTGCTGCGAGTCTTGAAGCTCTTTTGCTTCAATTTTTCGAAACGTTCCTTCCACGCCAGTAAAGACGCCACAGAAGAACTTCTTTGCAAAAATGTGGCCCTTCTTCGGGGTTCCGGTTGCTGGACCTGCTGCATCGTTCAGTCATTTAAGAATTTAATTTGCTGTGGGGTGGGGCAAAGTGAAACTTTAATTGGAACACAGCTTTCAGCTATTCAGCTTTGACTAGAGAGAAAAACCGAGAAAACTTCTATTTTATTCTGCACTATATTAATTATCGAATATATTAGTCATCGAAAATTGGCAACTTAAAATTCTCCTTAAATTTCAAGGATAATTAAATAGTGGTACAGAGGAGGTTCCATTTTATTATTTAATTTAACTTCCTTTTACTAGGCTTTGTGGAAGTTAACTGAAAGCACGTTTGTGGCTACTTTAATTTTACGTTTTTACACAAGCCTACGAAAATTAAAGGACAAATGGGTCATTCACGAGGAAAATTTGGCTGTATAACATTTTCCATTTGACACGTGCATATAACTTATAAATTGCACTTAAAAGACAGTCTTTAATTTCCGTCTCTGAGTCTATCTTCGAAGAATCACGATTTTTAAAACCACAAGAGAGACATGATTCTAGAGGTTAGCGGTTTAAGATTTTATTAACATTTCATTATTCTATAATGGAATTTCTATTACATCA
>VYYJ01005244.1:0-11509 GCA_021029165.1 Cyphoderus albinus
AAACAGTTGTGCAAAGTATAACTGAAGAGTCCAATGTATTTTAAATTCATATGTTCCAATTTTCACAATCACGGAGTTTCCCACGTGTCCTCGAGTATCCATTTTGGCCCTTGATGGAGAAGTCGTCGCGGCGATAACAATAAATTAAATTTGAAAGTTTCAAACTCACATTACTTCTTACTTTACTTTTCATGTGGCCACCAGCTTCGCACAAAAGTAAAAGCCAAAGTGGAATCTTCTGTTCCTCGTGCTTGTGCTCTCAATTTTATTACCAAGCCAGACAGCATCAACAGTCAACTGTGTCCAGATCTTCAGGAAATTCATTTCAGGTGATTCCAGCGTCCATTACATTTGATGACAACCTAAATGATATCTAAAATTGGTTACAGCGACATGGTATCTATCGTCGGTCTCCACTTCCGGTGTATTCTCCTTCAACTTCAGAAGATGCTCTCCATTATATTCTACTTGTCAATAGCTATAAATACAAAGCGTTATTCTTACTAGGTTTTTCAGCCAATGTACATTTACTGGAATATAACGACGAACATGAAGAGAAAAACATGAAATGTGTAAAAGTTGAAAGTAATGCTTTTCATCGGGATAGTTCCCTTTGCCCTCCGGAAAACTAAACTGGAGGGAAAAAGAAAAGACGGAGATGGTTTTCGTTCCAGAAAATTTCTTGAGGTGTGCAGGGGCAGACGTGCAACACGAGAGAAAGCCTAATGACCCCCATAAAACATAAAGTGAAAGTTATTTTTCGAATTTCCTATAACTATGAGCATATCATGAAATGCGAGAAAAGGCCATCACATTACATTGCATTGCCGAATTTGATTGTAGTCCAGCTGTGTAAGAAGCGAAGAGATGCAGCTGGTGGTTACTGTTTAGTAACATTACACTTTACACTTTCTCCGCGTGAGGTCGATCCAAAGAGTGTTCATTAAATGGTACATGGAGAGACACACACAAAAACAAAGGTTTTCTCTGCTGATCCAAGCTCACTCGACTCTCACTTTTCTCCATTAGGCGTCTCAAAGGAAGTCAGACTTTTACTTATCGCTAGTTGAGTTGAGCTGAAGCCACTTCATTGCTGGCAAGACTGAGCCAACTGCTGAGAGAAAGAGAAAAATGAAAGAAAGATACATGTCTGAATTGGCTTCTTGCTCTGCCAGTTTCACATTACAAGGGGCATCCTTGCATGCGTTGCATTAATGCTTCCTCCTTCACCTCACTCACACTTTCTTAGCAATGTTCGTGTTCATGTTCATAACATGACAATGTTCACACTTCGCATGTGGTAGATGGAAAGGTGACTACTGGTGCGAAAATCCATCAAGTCGAATGAAAAACCGTTTCTTCCGTCCTCTGCAGTTTTTAACTTTCAAGTTCGTAATAATCAGAAGAAGCATTTATTAAAAGGGTGAAAGTGAAATGAAAGAAATTTTTACATCAAGGCTAAAGAGAGAGTCCTTTCTAATTTGGAAAGAAGTTGTTTCAATTTTCAAGACAAACAACTTCTGAAGAATGCACTTCACGTACGAATTTTGTAGTGCATGAAGCAAATGAATTGGCGCAGTGGAGCACTGGACATAGTAGAAAAGTCTGCATCATGGGTGGTCCCACTCTATCGTCGACGATGTGATGTGATGTAAGAAGTAAACAATTTCAAAAAAGTCCTTTTCAGGAAAAGTTTTGCAAACAAGAAATGAAGTTGGAGATAATGTTACACACGCAAGCTGAATTGCGTTTATCTTTTAAATCGATTCAATAAATGATGCATAGTTCGATCTTTTTAAAATTCTGTTTAACTTGCAATTTTCAATTTTCGACGCTCTTTTTGAGTTTTTTATTGAAATTTTCAACTTGAGTAATCGAACTCGACACGAAATAGATTTTTCATTTTCCTCAACAAATTTTGCACGTAAAGATAGCGGGTCATGATTCGATTCAATTTGTATAATATTTCCTATTCCGTTTCTTGCTTCATGCGCCATTTCATTTCCAGATAGTTTGACTTTTTAGTAGTGGGTTAATGGGAAAAGCAATACCACTTTTGGCGACAATGCTCTTATCCAATCTCGATGTTCGCTATCTCTCTCAAAACTTTTCAATTTTCTACGAAACTTCAACTCGATTTTGCCAAATCACAATTTTCTCTGTCATTAGTAAAATTTCTTATTTTGCGTTATTCTTTTTCATTTCATTTCATCCAAGAAAATTGCCATTGTCATTTCAACTTTTGTTTCATGTTTCTCATCTTCAATAACAATTCCCAACCAACTTACTAAATATGGCGACGAAACGCAGCGGTGTTTCATTACGAACAAATAGATACATGAAAATGCCGATATCAAACAGCATCAGTGAACATCAGCATAATGTCTTCCAACAAAGTTTCAGATTGCAGATGGATTCGACGCCAGAAAAAACAACAAACAAAATCCCAATTTCCCAGGTCGTCAACCTCCTTTGCTTGCGTCTCCAATTTGATTAGATCCTCCTCCATCCTCTCTTGAATGAAGCAACTCCAGTCCAGAAAATTTCAATTTTCTCTTTCTTTGGCTTGTTCAGCCATTAACACAGATTACGTACCTTGCTTCACAGAGTGAAGAAATCAGAGACAAAATGGATTTCCAACACCTATACTCCACTCTTCAGGATCATTACCATTTTTATTATCACCTGTCATGCCATTAAGGTTCATATGCGTGTTTATGTGTATTGTTATTAGCAGCATATAATATTTGATGATGTTTGAGTTCTTTTTTCTTTATATATTTTTATTATTGTCAATGAATAAAAATTTTACACTAATACAATATTTATATCATTCATAGCGTAACATAGTAAGTACTCTATAATCTTTTATTGTAATAGATTCAATTTTCCTTGGCATTCATTCATGATCTGTTTTCATACAATAATCAATAAAATGACAAGGGAGAGGAACTGGGGCACAAATGTTTGCACAAGTATGTATCTATGATTAACTTTGATCTTCAGGTGAACCTATGCCTACATTATGCATCTTACACTTTAACCTAACCCACACCCACATTCATTCTTTCAAGAGATTCACAATATCTTACAATCTAACATTTCCAGAAAGAGATTGTACATACATGTATCCATCGGAGATTGTAGTATTTCACTAAAGGGCCGTTCTAAGTATGTGTACGATATGATAATTTGATAATACAAAATAAAATACTTTACATTACAAAATAAGTGAATGTTTCTTTGTCATTGTTCATATTTTACAGTTATTACTAAACCCTACATTGCCAAGCATTAGGTTACAATATTTGAAATATTAATAACCGCATGACATAATACCATCTATTAAAGATTTATTTACCTATTGGAGATTTCTTTTCAAGGAGTTACCCAGGTGTGACCATAATCATGACGGGAAATGGCTGAGCTGACTGAGCGTTGAGGTAAAGCGAGGTGATGCGGTGTTACATTAAAGTGATGAAATTCGTTTTATTCGGTATTTTGAAGTATCGATATGTTACAGTGTCTACACAATTCTAAAAAAGAAATTGAAGGATTTGCCACCCAAGTTGCAGCAGCACACATCCATTATATTCAGCAGTGATACAAAATACAAAAACTTCAATTTATCCCAAGGAAAGAAACTAAACTTTCTTTTGCTCAATTCCAAATAAAAAGAGTAATGGAAGGTTTCTCTGAAAAAGAAACATAAAAATAAGTTAATACTCTTACTCCTCTACCCACTACACACAATATCATATCTCCAGATTTTCAAGAGGAATCTCCTGCTGAGGGTTTTGCAGCCAGCCGAGCTGTTACAACCTCATCTGGTGATTGATGTCGGGAAAGAAATGGTCGACAACGGAGCTTTATCGCTTTTCGCTCCATTTTTAGCACCAGCGCAGATATCTTTTTCTCTCTCTCTACTTTCTCTTGCTTTTCTTCTTTTTCCTTAAATCCTTTTCTACTTCTTTCCATTCCCAATACTTCCCCCGCTAATCCAGAAGAATCGACGGTTTTCCTCGCAAAGTGAAAAAACGGCAGTTTTCTCTACTCTGTTTACCAAATTGTGTACTCCGTGCGAGCGTCGCGTCTAGCTTGCACGCAATTTACATTAGATGTTCATATTGTGTGCGGATTTTAATGGCCACAGGGATTTGAACTTGAAAGGAATGTAGAAATGGGTATTAAGGGGATGCAACGACGACAGGAACACTCATTGCCCATTGCCATTAAAAAGTTGCTCTTTTATTAACGATGTGTCAACGATGTGGCTCAATTCTATAGACTGTGTGGACATTACTATTATGTATATTACGTAATTATTTTACGTGGACACGTATAGATTCAATATAGACGTTTCTCGAGATTTACAGATTAAATGCAGTAATAATATGCTTCCCGCTCTCTCCTTATAGAAAAGAGGCCTGAGTTATGTGAGTTTGAATCAAATGATTATATATCATGATAATAATACAATATACAATAGTAATATCCTACGTTTTACTTTTTCAGTGCGTGCGTCGTGGGTTATCATTACGATCTTCTTGGCTCAAGACAGTCTTTTCTCTTTTTCTTTGTTTGTTAATAAATTTATAAAAATTGTCCCTGGGATAACATCCCTGAACTCCATACTCATATTCGAAATGTCCCTTTCTTCACACGGCACGCCTTGAAGCTCAGCCCAAAACAAAGGAAGAGAAGTAAAGTGCCACCGGCAAGAAGGTACATTGACCACGAGATTTTGCACGAACCTGGAAAAGTGGAGATAAAAAATGACAAAATTAATGTCCCAAATATTTTAGGAATGTGAAGCGACGAACAATAGGACATAGTAGTAACTGCTAAAAGTTTTTACCTAGATCGTAAGGACCAGACTGATCGGAGCACGCATCTTGGACCTCTTTGTTTCCCCAGCCGAGGGGATAAAATGCTAAACCTAATGCGACGAGGAGACCTGAAACAAAAGAAATAAAAAATGGTTAATGGAATAGCATCATGTACCGCAATTCATAAAACTAAGCACTATCAGCATTTTATTACAGAACACTGGTAATAAATGGAACACGATTTTATGGCCAATGTGGAATTGTGCCAGTTGCATTTTTGTGGTGCCATTGGGGGAAACAGGAATTTATCACTATCACCAGCAACAATGAACCGCTTTATCTTCATCCATCTTTGTAACATGTAATTAATACGTGGAAGTGAAAGGATAACAATCAGAGAGAGGGAAATATTATTTTAGAGAAATTCCCTATCTTACAGTCAAATCCACACAGAAATAATTCCGAGTCTGGCGAAAGGAGCAATCAGAGCGGAACACAAAGACTATCAGACAGAATACCATTAAACTGTGCAATAAGGCATGACTGCCATGCCATGACACATGACAATAACTCGATAGTATGGAGAATGGAACATGCTCTGCTCAATAAAATGTGGCAACTCAACAGAACACGAGTCCATTACGCCTGTCTCGAAGAAAATTGCTTATGTCATTCCCAAGCAGAAATAAAATTTGTTATTAGTGAAGTGTAAAAAAGTGAGAGTGAAGAGGAGGGACATTTCTTATTTGTTCCTGTAGCCGCAGACACCGCAAACGCTGAAAATAATCTTTGAAATGACACTCACTCCAGACAGGTCTGTTTTTTGGTTGGTGAAATAACGATAAAAATAATAGCCTGAATAATGGCTTTAAGTGAATTCTGGTGAGAGTCTATTAGCCCCTCTCACTTTTCTCTCTCTCTCGTGGACACGGAATGGTGACGGTGATAAACATGAAAGAGGGCAAGATTGCGATTTGCTTCGCCTTCAAGAGATGATTTCGTTTTTCTTCTTACACGGAAAGAAAAATGGAGCAACTCTTATTAATTCTATTATATTTTATTATACTATTTCTTTACGATGACAATCACGATAAGAGAAATGTAGTGAAACCCCAGATAAAGAACCCGTTCCATTTTCACTTTCATTTTGTCATTTAATTTTCTTCTCGGGAACCAATTCGCAGCAGATTTTAGTCACACGTCAAATGTAAGTAATGTGAAGTGACGTAATGCATCAAGCGCGGTTCACTGGCTGCGAATTGAGTTGAGCAAAATTGGACACATGAAGGATGAATTTCATGTTTCCACGAGTTTTATTTACAATCGCTTAACTTGTCCACACAGACAGAATGCGATATCATGCCGAGAGATATTTGCTCTTCGAATTTTTCAACTTTCTCCAGGTCTCAAGTAATGCGACCATTTTAGCAGCTAAATTGTTACCCAAATAATCATTGTGAGTAAGGTAACTTGGAGTCAGTCAGTGAGTAATACCAAAAATTAGCACCCTCGATGCTGATAAGATGAAGAAAAGCGCAAACGTCCTGAAGGAAAACTAGAAAAGTTTCATTAATACTACAAAGGTTTACTCTAGCTATGGCAGATTCAAATTGTAGGGGTTCTCTGATAAGATGAATGCAGGAGAGAAGATCAGTCTCTAAACTTTCGTTCCTTTTAAGGAGACTTGCTCGCTTTTGCGAAAGGAAAAAGAATGGATGCACTTCACAGAAGCTGAGCTGATTTCTTCTATTATCTCCGGATTGAGAGAAAGGAAGAAAGAAAACTGGAATTTTAAAAAGATTTCTTTTTTTTCTCCTGATGTCTGGTTTGGTCTATGCACCTCCTTTAGAAAAAGGAACAAGAGAAACTTTCATGTTTTTTTCTTAACTTATTGTGTTTTATAAATCTTATACCCCTTTTTATAAATGTCAGGGGTACGGGCGCGTGTGTGCATTGTGCTTGATAACAATAAAGCGAAAGAGAAGCGTGTGTGCAATTCCTGACTGTCGCTTCTGGGAAATGTGTCCATATTCCGGATAGGGCCATAAAGTGTAACATTTTAATATAAGGTGTACAAAATGTTCTTGTGTAAACGAATTTTGGATTGAATGCATGCACCACAACGGAGAATGTAGTTAAAAGAGAAACTCTGGAAGGTCGGTTCTGGTTTTTCACACAATGCCAACAAAAGCGAGTGAAGTCAAGGAAAAGAAAGAAAAAAAGTTTTTTACTCCGTCAGGAAAGTTACACCACATGGTAAGATACGCACCGAGTAGACTTGTAAAGAATACTTAATAATAATAACAATTTATATTGGGGAGCATCTGCCAGGGGAAAATGAAAATACCTTCTTACAGAGGATAGCATGGGAATGGCTATAAAAATATTCGGGATATACAAAAAGTTTTCAATTTAAGAGTGTTTTTCAACTTTCTCCTTTTTTGTGGAACTTTTTTACCAGGAAAAAGAAGATTTTCCTCTGATAATAGTATAATATAATATAAAGTCGTCGTATTTAGAATCTCCAGTAGTAGCTCAATTCGATACGTTTGTTTTTGGTGAAAAAACTCCGGAAGCCCACCGGAGGAATTACTACACACAACTTGGAAGGGTAAAGGGCAAAGGCAATGGAAGTGATTAAAAGTGTAACGGACACACTGGAACATGGTATCAGTTATAGCTGCATATTATTTTTGTCACTTGTCAAAACAAACTGGCGTTCGTGATTTTTGTTACTTTCACTTCAATTCTGTCATTCTCAGCTATTCAACTGTATTAAATTAAAGCTGAAAATGGAAAGAATGCGTGCATGAAAATGGAATTGAATACTGAGAACAACAACACGGGCATTAGTTTTTGTCACAGCCGTGTCACGTCATAGTCGTCAAATCATATCCGCTGTTGAGTGTGGGTGCATGAGAGATTTTTTATTTACTAATAGAACAAAATTGAAAATGAAATGGAACAGCATGGTTTCTAGTTTGTCTCTGTGAGTGAAAATAAACCATTTTTTTATTTTTCCACACGTTCATCATGTAGGTCGTCAAACTTTCTTTTCCATTTACTATTACATAGTATTATTATTATTATTACTATCATCGCTATTATTATTATGAGTATTAGTATTCATCCATACAATATTCTACCATGTTCTCTGACTACCATCCACTTCGCTGAAAGGATTCAATCATGTGTGCAACTTGTGCAGAGAAGCAATGAGATATTATTACTTTCTCTCTTTTCCCACAATATTAGCAGAAAAGTTGGGAAATGAGAAGNAGAAGCAATGAGATATTATTACTTTCTCTCTTTTCCCACAATATTAGCAGAAAAGTTGGGAAATGAGAAGCAGCATAGCCGGGCGATATACCATTTCCTCTCAGCTTCACAGAGCGGCAGAATATGCTTCCTATGTGGTCGGCTCTGGTTTCTGGTGAAAGCATTGGTTACACACGTTACGTATTATATTACGCTATACGGAGGCTGCGTGTAAAGAGCCCGAATGAAAGACTGCCACAGAGCTAGATATTTTGTACTCATAGTCGTGATATGAGGATGTCAGGCGGTGAAAATTCGATTGGAATGTATTGGACTAGATTGAATGGAAGCAGCAGTTATTTATTTATTCCCAGCGGAATCATGACAAGTTATTGTTGGGGAATGCATGTCTCGTGCATCCTATATGAATGAAAACACATTTCATATCATTAGTGTAACAAAAGAGTTTTTGAGCTTCCTTCATCTTTTAAAGCTTCATTGGATTTGAATTTCTTTGGTGTGCGCCTTGTGTGCGTGCGTCGAATCTGAAAAGAGCCAAATGAGCGGTATTTCATAATTCCAACAAAAGAATTGAAAATCTGCTTTTTGCGGCCCTTTCTTTCCATTATATTTATGACAGTTTTTTTCTTTTCTCTGCCTTGTTACTTCAGTCAATGCTCTACAAGAGATCATTTCAATGAGGTGACAAAACAGAATAAGAAACAAAGATTGTGAATGGGAATCCTTGAAGCTTGGCACACGTGAATTCAAATTCGGTGATAATGAGAAAAGTAAGAAGATGGCAGCGGCAGAAAAAAAAGAAATTTGCCATTCCCTCTTTCACTTTCATTTCTCTACCTCCTCCTCTTCCCAAAAGCCAACTGAGTTCCTGTGGGTTTTCACTAAATGGAATATTATCAGCATAATTTATGACTTGCCTCGTACAGACTTGGAACGGAAAACCAAGTTCAACGCAGTGTTTCTCTCCTGATTCTTTTCTTCATATTTCCACCGTCGCAAATAAATGTACTACAATTTGACACTGGCAAAATATTTCCTCTTCTTACTTTACCTCACCAATTTTTCTCTTTTTTTCCTTATTTAACGAACAAAGAATAAGCCATTACGTTTGCATGTTACACCACAAGACACATGTACAATTTTCCGGCTGGAACCGGAGCCTTCTGCTAACGAAACGTTATTACGAAAGTTAAACGATTCCGTCAACAGTGCCGCTCACGCTACATTAAGTATTTCTTCGGAATAATAAATAATATTCGCACGCTATTAAGCAAGAGAGACAGGGAAAAAGTATTTTACTTAAAGAGGAAGTGAAAATTTGCTGTAGGGGAAAGAAACGATGAAATGAAAAAAACTCTTTCTCAAGCAGGTAAAATCGTATGTCGAACTTGACAAAGTGCCTGTGTCTGATGTGCGGTAGGTAGGCGGATTACGGTTTTCCTTTCTCTATGCAGTTACTATCTTGAATTCATGCAAAAACAAGTGATATTTGTGCTTGACAAGAGGCAAAAAGAAGAAAAAGCAAATTAAATTACTAGTGTGTGCACTGCGTGTGTTTAGGAAGAGTAGAAAAATCGGTATTGGTTCGACGGACCATGGTAAAGTGTGTCACCATTGTAGACGCGATTCTTCTGAAGATGCGGGAGGAATTGACTCGGGAGAAGAAACGTAGCGTGATGCATGATCATCATGGATGACAGAGCACAAAAATACTTGACATGATTCCTAACGAACTGAAATTAGCATCCTTAAATAGTAATGACACTAAACGGGGAATTTAAAAATACTGCAAGCTACCACCCGCTACCTCACCTCTGCCACAGTCTCGTCGTTGGACCCACAGATGTGAATAAAACACAGCATGGGCCAGCCACTGTCCTTTGATGCTTTACTGCAGCGACACCATATTGCGAATTTATCTCCATTTTTGTCAATTTATTTCGATTCAAAATTCGCAATATGTTTCACATCAAGCTCATTTCATACACTCTAGAGTCGCAGCACGCTGCGATGAGGTGCATGAGAAGAGAAATGTAATTTGTGTGCGTAAAATAAAATGTGAAAATACTAACATGTGCATTCCCTATATATTGCATAAAACAGAACCAAAATGTAATTTCGAAGCACACATACAAAAAAGGAGAAAGTGGAGCAGAGTGGGGAAAATGTAACGCTACTAAATAAATACACCATTTACATGGAACCTCGTACCCAAAAAGTTTAGCATGATGAAATGCTTTCTTGTAGAGTAGGCGTACTAATCTAATACTATAAGATATTTATACACCTTATGTAACCAGACAAGGACACTTACGACGATGGAAGAAGAAAAAGTTTGTATTCGCCTCACATCAAATGTTGTCAAGCTGACTTCTCCATCTCCATCTCGAGAATGTCTCTTTACAGAAAAGAATGAAGGGGGCAAAAATAAAAAAGAAAGTCTTCTTTCTTTCGTAAGTAATCATTTCATTTCATTCAAAGAGAATATGAGAATAAAGATGCATTTTGTAGTTGCTGTTGGTGGAGACGTTGTCTTGAATCTTGAGAAGGGAAATTCCTCGAAAAGGACTTTTGAAAGAAAAAGTAAAAAGATCCATCCGTTAAAAGTGAAGAGCCTTTTTCTGTACCATTTTTTGCTACTTCCTCTTCTACATTTTCTTTTTTTTACACAGCGCAACTCAATTTCCTCTCAACTGGTACAAAAGCCTTATCGCCATCATGATCATCATCACATCGCATCACAATCATATCACCATCATCTCCAAAATATTAAATGCATAAATGGAAGTGGTACACTAGTTTGTTATTATTAAGTAGGGAAAGCTGTTGTGGTGTTCTGCTTTCTTGTATAATGTGTGTTTTGTGCACACTTGAGGAACTCTTGAAGAAGCGGGCTCGTATCGGGAGCTCCTCTTAAAATGTTTCGGTCCGCATCGCAGAGAGGCACACATTTTTTTTGCTTTTCTATCTTTTTCAGATCCTGCCACGCATCCATTCAGTCATCCCGTTTGCTAATAAAAGTAGAAAAGTATGTTATGCCAAGTTATTGAACAGAAGAATGCGAACGGGGAGCAAATATTTGTTGTGCGTCATATATTTTCATATTTTCATCCTATCGCCAGTTTTGGCGCATTCAGAACAATCGGTCTTCACATCAGGCTTCGACTTGATTCCTCCATTCCATTACTATAATTGTCACCGTGAAAACTGCAAACTTTGTAATTTACTGGTCCACTGTGCACACAATCTAGAATAGTGGAAACAGGAAGTGGCGCCGAGCTGAAAAGTTAGCAGTGAATGGAAAGTTTCAGCGGATAATTTAATTGTTTAGTGTCAGAATAGAATAGAAAGCTAACTGACATTCTTAAGTATTTGCCAGTGAATTCTTTAGGTGGGATAAA